>JACGAQ010002348.1:0-42648 GCA_014119065.1 Orius insidiosus
AACATATTTATATAAATTTCATTGATAAGACATGACATTATATAAGGATCTGATAAAATGGTCCAAAATCACAGCACGATATTCCTAAAGTCTGGGTTCAAGGGTAAAAATCTCCAAAACATTCGTATATTTTACGTAATCAAAATAAAGCTTTTCACGCTAACAGACGAAGAAGACGGACGTCATGTTTTACTACTGATTATTGACAGCGATATGTTCGAAAATTACTTGTAAACTGCACTCATAAATTACTTCATTGGAAAGCTATAACATTTTCATTTTTGGAAATATGAAATTCCACACGCGAAGTGTCGGCATGACTGTTGAACCTTAACGTTTATGTTTGCCTAATACTTTCCGATCGTGACATACGCAACCGTTGGCTTTTGTCTGCGTGCATGTGTGTGCGGGGGCGGGAGTCTGTTCCCTTTTTCCGCTCGTCCAACGCGGCAACTTACCTAATTGACCAATCGAATTTTTCGGGTAGATTTTTTCCTTTAGATTTTGTTTTTAATTAATCCTTAAGAATCGTAATCGCCTGGAATAATCTATCGTATTTGCGAAAGATTCGTCCAAGCCCAAGGTTTCCGATTTATAGTTAATTTCGACCAATGAAATTCCAGCTCGTTAAAAGTTTTGATTGACAAATCGCAATTTGAAAATTGATTTCGCGGCTCTCGTTCCAACGAAATAGGATTCTATTGAATAAATTTTTTTGAAACTACGCCCTTTTTTTAGAGCAACCGTTTTGTGGGACGATTAAAAATGCATAATGGGAAACGCACACGCCCGGTACACGACTTTTAAAGACATAAAAGACGCCCCGAGGGTTACATTTCTCGGATGGAAATTCTGAAAAGATACGAAATCGTAGAATAACCGATTTTAAAACGGCTACAAAATCGTCGGAGGAAGTTGTGAAACTTGAATATTTCGAAACTTGAAACCTTGACTCTCGCATTTGAAGTTCAGAGTCTCGGATCCTTCAAATGTCGGCACATCTCAAAAGACGAGAATTTGAATCCTTCCTACCCCGAAATTCGACTACCAAATTGAATAGATTTCGCAGAATCTCAATAAAAAACTAAATTAATGCAGATCAACTTTCTACAATGTGAATGTATTTTTATAAGGGCTGTTATTACAAAATCAGGCACAAATTATTGTGGGAGAATCAACTCCGGGTCAAAACTATTTAAAAATTAGCCCGATATTTCCCTAATAATTCCTGTAATTTAGGATCAAATTTTCATGAGGAAAGCCAATTGCGATTTTAAGTTCAAAATATAATTTTCCTCAACAGGAAGTTTATTTATATTATTCTCGAAAGTAAAGTAAGTAGGGTCATATGTGGTCAATATCACAAAAAACACCAACTCGGCCTTCGCCGATTTTCCGGAAATTTTGGTCAATTTTCAACAAAAAGTTCGCAGAAATTTTTTTATATAAACCATTTGAAAGACAAAATGAAAGGGGGAATGGGATGTAATTACTTCAAAAAGTATATCGCCCCCGGGTGGGGTCGAACCACCAACCTTTCGGTTAACAGCCGAACGCGCTAACCATTGCGCCACGGAGGCCGATGTGAATAACAAAAAATTTTCACATTACGAAATATTTTTATTAATTATAATTAATGGTCTTAATTTTAGTAATTAACTTTGCTCTAAAACCTCTACCTCTAGCCACGGTAAAGCCCATGAATTTTAAATTTGCTATTTTATAAAAATTCTGAGTTTGGAATTCTTTTGTTTATTTTACAATATTCCCCATTTTTTTTACGACCTTTATTTAAATGGCCATGATCTTTGGATGCCGTTTAAGTAAAGTTTACCCATTATGCTTAACGTGAATAATTAATGAATGAAAGGGCTGCACTGCCACTGACGAGGTACTTTCTTAAGCCTACATAAAAGAGAAGAAAAGAAATTTTTGATTTAGTTAATTCCGAATTTGCAAAAATTTAACTTCGGTTATAACAAGGAGTCTCAAGTTGAGTTTGAAGTGACGCGACGGCGCGTAGTACCAAAGTGCATATCCTATTTTCTAAAAATACGTAACTAGTTTATTTTTTCATTTTGAAATAGCTATCTAGCTCCCGTTTCCCCCCCCGGTCTTCTTCCCGTGTGGTGAATCGGGAAGTAGCGACGGCCTGAAAACACGTCGAGGCGACATCCGCGTGCAATTAATAGCCACGTTCGAAGGAACTTTAATTGCAGTACCGACAGCTACGCCTCCTCCGTTAAGAGTTAAAAGTCGATTTGATGCTACAGAAAGAAAAAAAAAGACGTCCTTGGAAAATGGAAATGGAAATCTCCGCGTCTGGAATGTAGAGTAATCAGGCGAGGGATCATAGGTCAGGGATATAAGCGTTAACAAAGAACCTTTCCACTTCGTTCTCCAGCTCTACTTTATATTTTTAAAGAAAACGGCAGTCAACTCACTACCCCCCCCCCCCATGTTCAGAACCTGCCTTTATCTTCTTTTTCATCCAGTTGGTCATTAAGTCATGAAAAGATGTGGTAGGGTTGTTATGGTCGAAGTGCTGTAAACAAAATTACTTCTCCTGTAAAATCACCCCGTAACGTCTTTAGCGATGTGTCTTAATTAAATATAACTTCCCATCTTAAGAAAAACGTTGGGTGCTGACCATCTTAAGGCGAAAGGATATACCTACTTGGAGAGAGTGCCGAGAAACGCGTTATGAGAAAAAAGGAGACAGAAAATCAAAGTTTTCGCTACCTCTCACTTCTCTAAAATCGATTTTAAGCAGATCGTACTCAGAATATGAGAATATCTTTAAGAAGATTGGTGAAGAAATAATTTTTGGACCTCAAAATTTTGAGATTTTTGGTCAAAAAAAAAATTTCTTAGATATTTGAAAATGTGTCTATACAGGAATCAGACAAAACTGAATTCAAGGCAGTTGGCAAAATTAAAATCGGTTGAAAAAAACCTAGAAAGTGATTTTCCCTTTGGAGATTCGTCACTTTTCGGTAAGCCCCAAACGACCCATTATTTTATCAATTTTTTTATTTTTTCCCGATCTTTCAGCATAGATAATTCCTTTTTCCCCCGTTTTTAAACATTTTTTCTTAGCTTTGAACCAGAAAAATGCCCTTTATTCCGGATTCTATTGATGATTTTCTTGCAGTTTTTTAGGTAGATTTTTTTTCAGAATCTGCCTGTGGCAATGGGTTTTTTTCTCTTATGAAAAATGGTGTTTTGGTTGGGATTTTCTTTGGCATGAACCGTCCAAAATATGGTAGCAAGGGTGTTTCTTGACCGAAAACGCCCAACCAAAAATGTTGAGCAAAATACTCTTCAAAATATTAATGAGTGTTTTGAAGTTTTTCAAAAGGAGACAGAATAAAGGGAGGAATTCTCAGTTATCAGGCCCAGAAACATCAGTGTTACCACATTTTTGGTATTTTTTCTTGAATTTTCGGCTCAGAGGCCTTTTTGCCCGACAATACTCAGTTTTCCTTAGTTAAATTGGCCGGAATTCAAATATTTAGGTGTTTTTCAAATCTCAATATATATTGGATTTTATGGCAAATTATGATAACCACCCATTTTACCAAGTTTTTGGGATCTTTTCCACTACTTTATCTAAGAAATCGTTTCTCAAGTTTTCTTCAATTTTTGGGCCATGAGAAACTCTTATTACCCGATTTAAAACAGTTTTCCCAAGTTTAGGTCGGTAAACTAATTTTAGTCTGATGTGTTTAAGTGGACTAACAACAAATTAACTGTCCACAACGTTATTGAAGATAAACGTACTTATCGACCAATAAGCCAATAAAACCTCCTAAAAAAGTCGGGTTATTCTTGACAGGGCGGAACGCAACCGCTTTCTTTGATTTTAAAAACAAGTTAACTTTTATCGTCTAATGTAATTTTGACGAGCTTCTTTTCGTTTCTCCCTCCGTTTCTTTTCATTCTTTTATTAAATTTCAAATCTGGCACGTTTCCACTGACTAATCTAATCTCGGCATAATTATTTCGCTTTTTAATTAAAATAGACTAATATTAAAGACAGAAAAAAAAAGTTCTACCACTTGGATGGAATTTATTAACTTTTAAGGGAGAAATTAAAACTGGTACAATGGCCCAAAAATTAAGATCGATAATGACCACTGGTTGTTTTTAAACCATTTCCAGAAACCTTCCTTCGGGGTATTACAATAACTACGAACCATTGGTCTTTCCTTTCGATTTTTCAGCCCGGAGAAACCCTTTGGTGCCTATTTCCTCTTTTTTTTGGGGGGGGGGGGCAAAAAAAATTTACTAAATTTTTGGAGTTTATTCATTTTGTCTACAAGAAACACCCATTATTTTTTTGTGTTTTTCCGTTTTTAGAAAAAGAAAACCAATTTTTTTTCCATGATTTCTCCGTTTTTCCACATTTTTAACCAAAAAGCCTCCTTTTTACGCGATTTTTGGTCTTCTCCCAAGATTTTTTAAACAAAAGAAGCCACTTTTCCCAACTTTATCAATTTTTCCTCAGTTTTTTTGTCGAAAAACTCTATTTTTAGTGAATTTTTGATCATTTTGTAAGTAATTCACAAAAGGATTGGTTAATTGTTAGATTTCTAATTCTAAATTAGTTCGTGATTTCATTAGAAAGGGTCGCGTGGCTCAAAGAAATAAAATGAAATCTTTATCTTTAGTAATGAATAAATCTTGAAGTCTTTATTTATTAAAGCAGGGTTGACGAAGGATAATTTATGTAAGGGGTTTGGGCTACCTTAAAAATTAGGAGGAAGCCACCCTTGACAATCCGTCCCCTTAATTTTGTTAGCTCTCCTAGATTTAAACGGACGAAAATATTTTCGACCTTTTACGCTGGATTTTCAGGGAGAGGGAAAATCTTGTTACGGGTCAAAATATTTGTATAGGATCTTTAGGCTCCCGTGTCCCGTATTTAGACTAAAAATCGATTTTATTTCAAGCGGGTTCTGGAGGATTTTCAGATAATCCGTAGACCTGACGTTTTACCCCCCTTTCGCATTTTAGAGACCCTAATTACGGACTTACCTGTTCTCGATTAACTTCTCGACGGAATGTATTTAAAGGAAGTGCCTTTCATTATTTAATAAACGGAATTTGCCGGAAAACTGACTAGACCAAGAATGGTCTCACTTAACCCACAAACTTGTAACCTAAGTATCTACTAAATTATAAAATTATTAGCAGACATTATAACCTAATTTCGCCAACAGAAGACCTTGGAAAGTCAAAATTATAAAATCGATTATATTAATCCTAAGAAAAGCCGACAAAATTTTTCTGTCAAAATGGGGACTGGAGTTCATTCCCGACTGTCTAGAAGGATTTTTTAATTGGAATTTGATGGGAAAAAAAAGTATTTCAAAAATTTAATTTGTTTTGCAAACTGCGAACTATAATATTAATTAAAGATGAAGGTCGTAATTTGCTTAGGGCATAAAGTACACATTTGCGGTTTTCTCGACAAATATTCACAAAGTAGTTTGGAAACATTTAGGGAATTCAGGCAGAAAATAAGACGTTGTTAACCTTAAAAATAATTTCAGACAGTAGGTCCTGGCTCTTCACATCAGGAGGTCGAAAAAATTTATGAAAGCCTATTCTTTTAATAAAACCTAAATTGATCGTTTTTTCTACTTTTAGGATTAAAATTGGACAAAAAAGTTCCATTATTCAGGAAGAAAAATGGATAAAACGTCGTTAATGCTTAAAAATTCGGACACTAGGTCCTGGTAGTTTGCCAAGTGCTCCAGTAATGGTCAATCCTTCACGACAGAGGTCGAAAAAATTATGAAAGCGAATTCTTTTAAAAACACCTGAAATTATCGTTTTTTCAAGCTTTTAGGATTAAAATTGGACAAAAAAGTTCATCGATTCAGGAAGAAAAGTGGATAAAACGTCGTTAATGCATAAAAATTCGGACACCAGGTCCTGGTAGTTTGCCAAGTGTTCAAGAAACGGTCAATCCTTCACAACAGAGGTCGAAAAAAAAATTTATGAAAGCCAATTCTTTTAAAAACACCTGAAATTATCGTTTTTTTCTAGCTTTTAGGATTAAAATTGGACGAAAAAAATTCCATTGATTCAGGAAGAAAAGTGGATAAAACGTCTTTAATGCTTAAAAATTCGGACACCAGGTCCTGGTAGTTTGCCAAGTGCTCCAGTAATGGTCAATCCTTCACAACAGAAGTCAAAAAAAAAATTTATGGAAGCCAATTCTTTTAAAAACACCTGAAATTGTCGTTTTTTCTAGCTTTTAGGATTAAAATTGAACAAAAAAGTTCATTGATTCAGGAAGAAAAGTGGATAAAACGTCTTTAATGCTTAAAAGTTCGGACACCAGGTCCTGGTAGTTTGCCAAGTGCTCCATTAATGGTCAATCCTTCACAACAGAGGTCGAAAAAAAATTTATGATAGCCAATTCTTTTAAAAACTGAAATTATCGTTTTTTCTAGCTTTCAGAGTTAAAATTGAACAAAAAAGTCCATTGATTCAGGCTCAGAAATGCTTGAAAAAGCCTTTGATCCTAAAATTTCGGAAACAAGGACCTGGTAGTTTGCCTAGTGCTCAAAAGCATTCAAGCACGGGGTCGAAAAATTGTTTTGTAAATCCATTCTTAAAAATAAAAAATAAAAAATGTCGCCTTTTTATTTTTAGGGTTAAAATTGGATAAAAAACCTTTTTAAGGCCAGTTTTTTAAAAAAGGATTTGTTAGGATGACCTGACTTTTTACAGAATTTGAAGGAAATTTAGGAATTCGATATTTTTCTGGGATGAGTTCTGGATTGAATATACAAAAGGAGTCATGCGTTTCATGCCTTTTGGATATTTATTGATGATAAAAAAATTTTTCCTTGTTCTTAAGGCAGTTTTGCCCATAATTGGTAATCATGCGACATCGATTGTGCAGGTAATTTGGTGTGACAACATCGAATGGAGAGGGTATTTCATTTTTATTTTAAATTTTTTTTTTTTTTAACTTTTTTTTGGCCCATCAAAACTTACGGGAGTTTATTGTCCGTCGTTCATTACATGTGGAAGCCGTTGATGGGCAAACCCTGACTGGAGTTTCCTTCGGAGTGCTTTGGTTGACGAGGTGGGAAGCGGCGCAAACGCGCGTCTTCGGGAGCGATCATCGATCCTCGCCCCGGACGAATAAAAAGGGGGGAAACTCCGGCGTCGGTGAGCTCTGAGGGGAAAGCGGGGTTGGAAAATCACCTGTTGTCATGAGGACCTGTTGGTATCCACTCCTTGTTTACACTCATAAATATCCAGAAGTGTTTGCGCTTCCCTCCCTTCTCAATCGGGATATCATTATCGCACACACGGCCATTATTACCCCGCATATGTCGTTTACAGGCATTTTCATGGGCGTC
Organism: Orius insidiosus; assembly: GCA_014119065.1. Classification (NCBI taxonomy): domain Eukaryota; kingdom Metazoa; phylum Arthropoda; class Insecta; order Hemiptera; family Anthocoridae; genus Orius; species Orius insidiosus. Next base: position 7,389 of record JACGAQ010002348.1, read on the forward strand.
GCGGTGGCCGCGCGTGTTAAGGCGTTAATCCCAAACATTGCGATACGGCGTTCATCAATGGGGTCCAGGGTTCAAAGCGGGCGGTCCCCAAATTGAACCCAATGTACCTAAATGAACTTTTCCGACGGAAAACACCACTGACGCGAGGGTGATATAACCTGAGTAGTTGAAAACCCTCGTAAAATAAATTAAAAAAAAAAAAAAAAAAAACAGGCATTTTCATTTTAATAATTCTTTTTTTAACACCAGGATTATCCCAATATGGAGCATTTTCATAATTTATGAAGGTGTTTAATCAACTAAAGTACATCGGAATGAAAACGAGCCCTCAAAAAGTCTCAAAGGGCCCGAAAACACTTTAGGTAAAAAATTACAAAATGTAATTTTCAAGAGAGAGAAAAGTAAACTCAACACACTTTCAAAACACATCAAGGATTAAAAAGTAGGTAAATTTTGAAGAAAAATATCTACCTGAAACATCTTGGGTATTACATTTTCGCATCTTAGTTTGAAAGATTTTTTTCCTACAAATAAGCAGGAAAAAACTAAACTGCTCACGAAAAAAAGGAGGTAAGCCAGGAAAAAAGGACCCTAATTTCCGTAACAATTGGGGTCTCTAGCAAAGGAATTTGATCTCAAAATTCCCATAAAATCAGACTAAAGAGATCGCTTCGCCAAAAACTCGAGGAAAACGCCGATATTCTAAAAAGGAGGTATTTTGGAAAAAGCAAAGGGGAAACACTTGATATCCTAGTTAAAATGGAGTTTGCCATACCAAAATCTAATGAAAACTCTTCAAAATTGGATTAGAAGCTGCTTTGAGACAAAAACTCTCTGATAAAACCAGGAAACCAAAATAAACAGAGGGAAATTCTTCGAAATCACAAAAATTTAGGCAAAAAATGGCTTCCTTGTCGCCGAAAACGGAGAGAAAAGGCCTGAAAACTTAGTAAAAAGGTTTCTTTATGGACAAAAACCCACAAAACTCACTCGACCTTATCCTACTTAAAATGTGGTTTTTCGGACGAAAGTCAAATGAAAACTCTATAATTTTATTAGGAGGAAAACTTCCACATTGCGGGGATTTTAAGGCATTTTGATCAAAACGCCTCAGAATTGCCATAAAGACAAAAAACTGGGTCATCTTCGCAGAAAACAGGATAAAACCCTCCCGAAAGCCAATGGAAAAAAAGTTGAAATGGGGGAGGGGTGTATTTTTTAACATAAAATTATGGAAAACTCCGTTAAAGTGGGACGAAAAAAATCGATGGTAGGTATAGCTTTTAGGTCGCGTCAACTCGGTGCGAAAAACTGAGGGATACAACAGAATGCGTTTCTCCTACGGAAAGCGAAGGAATGGAGACAATGATCCGAAAAGAAAAGTCCTCTTGGGCCAAATAACGTGAAAACGGCCAAAAGATCCAGGAAAACGCCCGGAAACAGCAGAATTTTTATCCTGCAAACCACCTTGGTTTGCAAACAAAAAAATAGGGGTTTTTTTCCCCTCAAAAAAACCTTCTTAAACGTTAAAAATCCGGAGGGGAGGGTGTTTTACGTTCAAAAACAGAGTTAAAATCCTTTAAAAAACATTCCTCTTGGCCGAAAGAACGAGGTAAATGAAAAAATTTGGGGTTCCCGGGCCAATAAGCCCAGAAAAGCGCTTGAAATCCGGCAAAAAATGTGTTTCTCCTCCCTTAAGGGCAGAAAGATAATTTTGAAGATAATCTTTTTTGATAAAAAAAAAAGCTTGCTGGTCCTTAAAAAAACAAGGAAGAATCTCCATTGGGTTACGGGTAGTTGCTCTAGCCAAAATACTGTAGAAAACTCTAAAAAAATTGTTTGTTGGGGGGGGGGGGGGAATAACTGGAAAAACATCTGACCATATCGCCTTACTGAAATAAGAGGCTTACTATATATTATGTGTTATTTGTTAAGAATATCGTTGAAAGAAGAATAGAAAGGGTAGGCGAATAAAAGGGGGGAAGAGAAGAGTGATTGTAATGCTTTTGTCGCGTTCGACGTTAGACGTCGGCATTGTTAAACATGATATACGCTGTCAAAGAGAAGAACTGAAACGTCACATTCTCAATACCTCCTTATTATCTCGGAAACCTACTTATTTAGATGACAAACCAGATTCTTTAAACTTTATGGGTCCTTTTGTCGTTTTTAAGTAGTGAGGAACTTGTTTAAACTTTAAGATACCCCTGAGGGAAGGGTTGAAAAGGCGAATGTAATAGTGTGGAGGGTGGGAGACAACTTCGATGGCAAACACTGTTTGAACTTATACTGCGCCAAAGGATGCAGGATACACATGACAACCAAACTTGTCTCCCTTGAAAATTTTTCAAACATAAAATTTATCACTTCATAATCTATAGAGCATTTTATGGCCAAATTTGATGGGGTTCTAAAGTTTTATTTATCTGTAATCACTGATTAATGTATTACCTGTAAACAAGCTTTTCGCGACGCCGCCAAGGGGAGCTTGAAAACGGGAGCACGGGCGCTTCATCTCTCCTCAAATTTTCTTTTGTCATACTAAGCCCGCAAGACTTGGCGGTCATGTTTGTTTAGTATCTCAAGCGCATTGTAGGTAGGCCTCTTTTTTTGGAACAAATTTTTTTTATCTCATTATTAAAAATTAAATTTTAAAAAAGGACTCGCGCTAACGCCCCCAGGCATTGCCCCCCTATCACCCAAATTTATCTTAACGCCCCCCGTAACTTACCTGCGCCCCCAGGGGGGCGGTACCGCCTCCGTTGAGAGTCACTGGGTTAGACTAATAACCCGGAGGTACAAGGTTCATCTGTATAGGCTGTGGAATTTTACAATTGGATTTCCTGAAAAAATTCCTTCTACGCCGTGTCGATTATCAAGCCACTTCCTTAGTGCAGGATTAAAACAGGAGCAAAAACATGGAGGAAAACTTGGCATGTGCTTTCCCTTTTAATTTACGTTAATGTATGGTTAAACAACCTCAAAACGTTTTGTATGACGTCACGTCGTGCATTTACGTAAGAGAGAGAGAGGGAGAAAGCGAACAATATTTTTTCCTGTTTTTCAAAAAAGTGGAAAAACAAAAAGAAACGGAGCTTCGTTAATGATAAAACCTAATAAGTAAAGAAATTGATTTGTACACTTTGAATTTTTCTCCAAAAAAAGAAGAAAAGTATCAAGGTTTACTCAAACCCACTCAATGCGGAACGCGTTTATAGATTTTAATGTATATCTAGATGTCCCGTGGCTGAATTTGTTAGTAAATATCATCCTTCAAAGTCATTAAAACTCTTAAAAAGACTCAAAAGTCGTTGTACGAATTTTTATCTCCTTTATATTAGTTTGCTTAGATCCCGCTAGGTAATGACGTCAGATTTTATCACTGACGTTATGGATGATTAACGGACACACGGGCAACAACCTCGGAAAACGGAAACCTTCGTTCACAACTTTCACTAGTTAAAAAAAAATTTCATTCCTTGTTTTCTTTATTTATAATCTTTCAAGTATTTCTTTTATTTCCAATATGGATATTGAGTTAGGTGAGTTTATAATTTTGTATGCGATGACCTCACATGAAGAGACGGAGGACGACATACTTCTTTTTCTTTATCTGGAACATCTGAGGAAAGTTGGGCGTGAAGAAGCTGCCCGAAGGAGGGCGGAGGAGCTTCGGATGTTGAAGCGGAGGCGAGAGGAAAACTACCGCAAACTCGAGAGTCTTTTGAGTGCGATGAAAAGGAGAAAAGTCGATTCTGTCGACGGAGGTGGGTTTTGTTAATCCTCAAGTTAAATGTAGTAAAATGTTCAATTTTTAGGTGACATTGATATGAGTGAGGTGTTTGCAACCGAAGGAAATGAGAGCGACTTCTTGAGCGGAGGAAGCAGCGTCAGCGAGAGCGGCGAGTCAAGCCAAAACAGAAGAAATCTTCTCCTGCTTAATCCAAATCCAGTCTATTACGAGCGACAAGAGCTCCTAAACAACCCATCTACCTCGACACAAAACCACCTTTTCGACAGTCATTCTGATGGTTAGTTGATATGTTGGTCTGAGCCGGTTTTAAATTTGACGTTTTTCCTCGCGCATTTGCCTCAAACTGATGATTTACTCAGTTTCTGCCAACTGATATTTGTAAAGGCTTTTTCCATGGTCTTTTGTACAAAAAACACCAATTTATCTGGCTTTTGGACGTTTTTTCCCCCAAAATCAATCCCAGCTGGGCTTTTCTTTCTGCCGAGCAATATTTTGTGAAGGCTTTTATCCAAAAAACGTCCATTTTTCTGAGCTTTTGGACCCTCATTTTTCATGCGAAAAAAGGAACATCCTTTTATTAGGCGTTTTTCAAGTTCTCTGATCTAGGAACTCCATTTTTGGATTATGCTTTCGGAAGTTTTCATCAGTTTATTTCGCTGAAAGCAATTCTTTTTAGGCGTTTTCCTTGGGGTTTCATATGAGGCGCTCTGGGTACGAAGGGCGAACTCGACATCGGACAAATTTTTTTAACTTCCTTAAAGGAGTTATTGTGATACCCTCGACGTCGGGTTTTGGGGAAGGGTCCTCCAGTTTTTTTTCATTTTCAGATTCTAGACCTCTTGGTGAATACACCCATATAACTTTATGTTGGGTTCGCCATTTTTTCCCCTTTAAATACGTAAAAACCGAAACTTTAAAATGCAAACATCTCGAAACTACGTTTTGTTGAGTTCGCCCTTCGTACCCGGAGCGCCTCATATATTCTTTATTGTCCAAAATAGCCCTTTTATCTTATCTTATCTTCCTGCTGAGAAATTTTCACAATTGTTTAAATTTAATGGGTTTTTTGGTGGTCTTCTTAATATCACCAGTTCATGCTTTCGGACGTTTTTCTTTGGCTTTTTGCTAAAAACAAAGCAGTTTTTTTGTCAACAAATTCTTTTTAACTTTTTGTATGGTTTTTCTGTCTTTTATACATAAATACCCTCTTTACTGGATTCTCTAACGTTTTTTTTGCCTAAAAATTAATTTTTGGATGTTTTGCGTTTTCGGGCCCTTTCAAAACCAGATATTTTACAAATTGGCGTTTTACACCTAAATTTTTTTTTTCAGGTTTAAGTCCAAATTCAGAAACTTGACTTCAAAACTAAACTTAAGTGCTCCTCTCTGCGGCGGACTGTGATTGGCTGGACAGTCCAATAAGAATAACCAATTTTTTCTCTAGGATATTATTATTATACTCAACTCCTAATTTTCATGGTTACACTTGTGATTTTTTAATAACAATATTGTATACCGGCATTTTATAGTTTTCCCTTCGGGGACTTTCAAGACTGAAAAGAAAGAAATGAAAAACGAAACTTTTTTTTTAACCCTGTATTTATATGATATTTTATTTCATAAGTTTTTTACATTATGTATTCATCAAAAAAGTGTAAATTATAACAGAACTGATATTGTTCCTCTTAAAATTGTTTTTTTAACTTGCTTTATTATGTAATCTGGCAATAAATTTTGTGATTTTTGTGAATTTATTTAGTGATTGGTTTTTTCCACAAGTATATGATATTTTATTTTGGTTTACGAAACCCACTCTTTTTAAAAAAGGGTTTATTCGCTGATACTCCCTTTTTGCCTGATTTTTAAAATTGTCAATTTTTTTATTAAAGAGATACGTATTCTATCCAACTTTTTATGTTTCGTTTTCTTAGATTTGCTTTACTTCACTGAAAAACATTCTCCCTAAGTCTTTTGTCTGTGAAACACCAGTTTTAGAGGCTTTTGTACGTTTTTCCGCTGCTTAAAAGACATTTTCCCACAAACACCAATACTTATTAAGTTTATTTCCATTAATTTTTGCCAAGATATTTTTAAAATTAAGTATCAAACTGATTATTAAGTGCCTCTTAAAATAATTGTATAGATTTTGGACATAAAATATAAAATTTCATGCATAAATTAATCTCTATTGCTTCAATCCGAAGTAAATTATCAATTTTTCGCTTTTATGTTTGATTTGTATAAATAGAGATAAAGAAATGAGAACAAGAAAAGTCAATCATGCTTCAAATGAGGAACATTCTAGCTATACTTAGCGTTGCTCTAATTATTCAGGTAATTATTATAATTTGACAAAAATTAAGAAATTTTTTAATTTTATTTTTAAGGTCGCCTTTTCTCAAGAAAGTCTACAAAGCTTGGTAAGATTGACCAAAAATCAAGGGTTTTTCTATTAAAAGAGAATTTTAATTTTTGGGGGGTATACTTTATAATTATTTTAATTCAAAACCTTTTTCTTAATGGACAAATAAATTTAATGAAAAATTAGACAAATGAAAAGGTAATTTTGTAATCCATAATTAATTTGTTTTTTGATAGTACTCAGAAAATGCGGTCACTAACTGCATCGCTAATTTGATAAAGATCACCACGGCTAATGAGGCGGTAATTATTAATTTTTTTTAAATTCTTACTATAGTGAAAAATAAATTTTTACAGTCATTGAAACCAAAAGCAAAGAGCTGTCTGACATACTTCAAACGTATCCGTGATGCTATGCAGAATGAAAACCCTGATAGTGTCTTCTTGCCCTTCCTTAGTGGCCTATTCACTGACGAAAATCAAACATACTTAAGAAATCTCACAGAATGATAAACTGTATATTTTCGTAATAAAGAAACAGTAATTTGATTTGATTTAAAAGAAAGTCATTGTGATACCCTCTTCGGATTTTATACCACCTGCAATCTTGAAAATGTCCACTGAGGCTAATGAAATTCTAATTTTGGTTGTAAAATTGATATGGAAATCTTGAAGGGAGAAAAAATATTTTAAAATTTAAATTCGTTTCCTTCGCCTCTGTCCTGATTTAAATCTAAGGCATCGCATAAACCGAAATGTTCTCTTTACTCTACTTCATATTATTTCAAACTGCCTTTTCTTATTTACAGGTAAATTAAAAATATTGCTGTTTTTCTAAAGCTTTTTTTTCAGGAGGAACAAATCCAGATGATATGCAGGACAGAAAATAGTATTTTTGTAAAATTTATTAACTTTACGAAAAAAGCCCATTGGGTTAAAGTCTATGATACAAATTTATTCTTCGAGACAGAAGTTTGACTTGACTTGAGTTTAACTTAATTTTTTTTAAATAGTTTACAGAATTGCCTGATTTTTATGAAATTGAAAACTTGAAAAATGATTTTTTGTATAGAGTTAGTGTTTTTTATGAAGAAGAAGAAATGGCGACATCACTTTTTAAGACTTTGTCAGGTAAAATAATTTATAGACTTTTTAAAATCATAAAAAGTATTGGGTCGTTTCACATGAAATGTCCGATTTTATAATATTTGAAATATATAGAGGATTTTGCGAGTCTCTGTTGTTAACTTCCAAAGTGCACCTACCATAATCAAACAGTTACTAGTCCTCTACTTTTCTTTTATAATCATTAGCTTCCCAATCAATTACACACTGTTTAGCATACCTTCAAATATGAACATGGAAACACGCGATTTTCGTGTAATATTTTTTTATGAGTTTAAACTAGGCCGTTCGGCAGCTGAGGCTGCTAGAAACATCTGTAAGGTGTTTGGGGAAGGGAGTGTAAATGAACGAACCATTCGCCGTTGGTTTGATAAGTTTTCGACCAGCCCCGAGGAAGACCTCCTACTGTAATTGAAAACGATGACCTCAAACATACTGTAGAAGAAAACCCCTATCAAACAGTTAGAGAACTTACAGCACAACTTAGTGTAAGTGCACCTACCGTTTTCAGACACTTAAAGTGCATAGGGAAAGTAAAAAAGCTCGATTATTGTATTTTTACTAAAATCACTTTACCTTGAAAACGGACATTTCATATGAAACAACCTAATAGTAAAAAAATGGATCAAAATATTAAAAAAAACTTTGTTTTTCACAGATTCTTATAGTTTGGGTCAAGTAGAGTTTGCCAACGTGGAGCAAATAAAAGAAAAAGAAAAAAGCGTTTCCGCCATTTTTATCTGGACGCCTATTTTAGGTATCTTTATTTTATTTTCTGTTTATGCAATTTATTTTTCTTTAGAAAAAATTTGTACGTACGAGTTACTTATTTGGGAAAAAGGTTCTTTGCAAATCCAACAGGTAGTGCCCGAGGTAATATTGTAAAAATCTTAAATGAAGTCGTAAAAGAAAATGTTTAAACTTCTTTTTTCATTTAAATAGATAAGCGAATTATATAGAATCGAATTGGATTTGAAATATTCAAAAAATTATTCTCTGGGAATTTATCCGTTCACGGAAAACGACGAAGGGCCCAAATTCTGGTTTAATTTTACGACCCCACCTTTCGACGGCTCCCGTAATGAACGAATTTTTTTTTTTTTTTTAAATATTATGGCATCATTTTCTAGTTTCTTTGGATAATATTACGATAAGTCAACGGGACTGCACGGCTTACATAGCGTGGGCAAATCCAGATTATAACACCTTGAATATAATTAGTGAAGAAAAAACTTTAAATTTTAAAATTGAGGTAAATGGAACGCTTTTTTCATCTGTACTGCCAAGTCTTAATGCTAATCCCGCCTAATTTAATTAAACTGCGTGCAATAAAAATTATACAGCACGGTTCATTAACTGAGGAGTTGGCAGTACTGATTCTTTAATTATAATAAATTTTTTTTAGAATAAAACGTCTATTTTGGTCGAAACACAAGGTTTTGGCGACTTTTCCGTTCATTTTCAGACAAATGAATTGAGTGTGTATAAATCAGTGGTTAACCTGTGTCACCGAGGTTTTATTTTTTTATTTTTTGAATTATCCAAAAAAAATTTTGGTGTCTCAATCTTTATATTTCTAGGAAACTCTTTATTTATCGGGATTTCAATATTGGTCGTTTTATTCGCAATCGCTTTTTTAACTTATTGTTTGGTCCATCATATAAAATCGAACATAAAAAATGAAATTAAAATTTCAAAAAGTTATAAATGTGACTATGAAATTTTGAGGGACCGCCTCGAAATTTACGAAGTGATCGGCGAAGGTGAATTCGGCGTCGTTCACAGGGCGAGTTTCACGTTTGAAAAAGGAAAGAAAAAAGAAGTCGCCGTTAAAGTTTTAAAAGGTTATTTTAAAAATTTTTTAATTATTTAATTAATAATTTTTAAAGAAAAAGCAACATGTGAGGATATAAAGCAGCTTGAAAAAGAAGTCGAAGTCATGAAAAGGGTCGGCTCTCATGTAAATATTGTCTCACTGATTGGATATTGTCCTTCATATTTTTTATTGGTGGTCGAATATTGCAGCGTCGGAAATCTCCTTTCCTTTTTAAGAAATGTAAGTTTATTTATCCAAATTCAATTTTCATTTTAATTTTTTTTTAAGGTCTGGAAGGCGAAAATTTTAGCTCAAAAACTTTGCAAATTAAATCTCAATGGTAAGATTCATATATGTATTGTGTTTAATTCATCTTCATTTTTTTTAGGGATTCCCATCGAAAATGGAGTTTCTAATATTTTATACGAAAAATCGGGTAAAAATTGGAAATAATAAATTTAGGCTTTTTATCACTATTTTATTGCAGACTTAGAAAAGAAACAATTTTCGTTGACAATAATGGACATGATATCGCTTTCGAGACAAATCGCTTTGGGGATGGTAATTTTAAATATTTGATAAATATCTTTAATCAGTCTTACCAACTGAAGTCTCGGATGGTCCTCAAAATCATGATGAAAAAAACGTTTATTCCTTATTTCTCCTGTTTCGATTTCAAATAAATTTGTTGAACATGTTGGCAGCAATGATCCTCATTGTTTATTTTTGAAAAACCCTATTTTTACTGGATTTTCAGTTTTCATCGGATTTTTGTTAAAGAAACCAAATTCTAACAGAATTTTCGGGAGTAAAGAATTGCCATTTTTACGGGATTTTTAGGATTTTTTTCCTCGTTTTTTGACCTAAAAGCCCATTTTTTACAGGGCTGTTGGGAGTTTTTCTTTTTAAAAACCTTATTTTACAGGAATATTTGTCGAAAAATCGAGTGATTCATAGAGATTTGGCTGCAAGAAACGTATTGCTGACGTCAAACCTCGTCGCGAAAATCTCCGATTTCGGCCTTAGCCGTGATATTTACGAGGAGAACATGTACAAGAAAAAAACAGCCTCGAAACTCCCCATAAAATGGATGGCGATCGAATCTTTAGTCCACAACATCTTTACGACCCAAAGTGACGTGTAAGTCTGTTTTGAGAAAAAAAAAGTTTTATGAAATTTTAGATGGTCATTTGGGGTGCTTTTATGGGAAATCATGACGTTGGGATGCTGCCCGTATCCGGCGCTGTCGTCCGGTCAAATCTGCAAGCATCTTCTCCAAGGGTATAGACTCGAAAAGCCACCAACTTGCAGCCAACAACTGTAATTTTTTTTTCCTTAAAAGAAACAGTACTGACGTTGAAATTTAAGGTACAACCTGATGATGTCTTGCTGGGACGCGGTACCCCAGAAAAGGCCAAAATTCAGCGCAGTCGTCCTGCATATCGATTCAATTTTAGAAAAAGAATCTCCTCATAAATATTTAGAGCTTGATTGCTCTCAATATGTCGATGTGTGAGTAAAAAAAAAAAATATTTTCTTATCATTTTATTTTACTAATTTTTTAATTTTTAGGTTCCCTGAAGAATTTATATGCAAGGAAAAAGGATGCGATTAGTTTTATGTAGTTTTATTATAGTCTTTCGATTTTTTTCTGAGCCTTTTCCTAGATTGTTATACTATAAACTTTCTGTATATTACAGTTTAAAAAGAAAATCGTATTTTGTCATGAGTTTTTAAGATGTGGAAGACGTTGGGCCATATTTGGCAGAAAAGACTTAAACCTGAAGGCAAATTATTTTTTTTTCCGGACAGGATTCAATTTGTAATAAGAAACCTGATCCTCCCTCATTCAGACTCAGAGAAAAGACTCATCACGTTTCACTTTAATTAAATTCTTGTGATTAAAAGCAAACCTGACTTTTTTTTTCTTCTTCTGTTTCTGCTAAATTGAAAGAAAAAGAATGATTCGGATTAGAAGGTTAAAAGGGCGCGTTCAACCGTGTTTTTTCTCCCTCGTTTCCCCAAATTTTTTTTGGCTTCTCTTTCGCCTATAGTGTCACAAATCAGGCTTAGGGGGATTTTTATATGAGAAAATGATCACTTTTATTTTTTATTTTTTTCTAAGAAGGCGTTTTCCAGGGTCTTTTATTTAAAAAACGCCACTTTTACCAGGGGTTTGGACATTTTTTTTCGGTTTTGGTGCCACAAATTACTTTGGGGGAGGGGATTCCAAAAAGGCTTTTTTCGTGGCCTTTAGTGAAAGAAACATAATTTTTAGGTACTTCATTACAAGCTTTTTTTAAGTTTTTCTAGGGTGTGTATGAGTTCAAAAAAACAACCCCTTTTTTGGCCTTTTCCTCATTTTTACCGCGAAATATTCTGCAAAACTATTTCCAATGACTTTTGTCTACGAAACATCAGTTTTACCAGGCTTTTCGACGTTTCTCTTCGCTTTTGTGTCAAAAAAACAACCCTGAAAGTACCCTTTGTAAAGGCCCCTTTGTTGTAAAATTGCAATTTTCGACGATTTTTCACAGGTTTTCCCTAGAATTTCCTTGTTTTCCTCAATATCAAATACCAGATTTTCCTCGAACTTTAAAAAATGGCCGAAAGTGAAATATAAAACCATGATTGTTTTTTTTATTAAAATTTTTGTGCGTAAGATGTTTACGGAAAAGTGAGGGCTTAATGAATGCGCGAGCCCGTTCGTTCGGAACAGATAAAAGAGTGACAGCTCCAATCTTCCAGTGACGTCAATCGGAAGAAGGCGACATCGGGATCTCAATTTGTACAAATTAAAGCTGCCACTTTTTTTTTCGCCCTCGTGTTTTAACCTCTCGAAAAAATTTATAATAGAGGTTTATTTTATCCTATTTTTTTGACGATGGACGTCCCTCTATCCCTTGTGAAAGAGGGAGAAGGACGGATTACCCATTGGACAAATAAAACCCTCTGGTTAAATTAAACGCAAACGAAAGTTGTTTGTAAAACCACTCGAACCGACGCCGGTCAAGTCTCTTCTATTTATTGCAATCCATTGAAGCTTAAGGTTAAAAAAAAAGTTTACCAACGTTTTTTTTTTAGGTTTATTGATACTCTTTTTATACTCCACAAAATAATCTAATCTTTTCTGTTTCTTTGAACATTTTTTTGACCAATCTAAAAATAGAACCTTTCACAACTAACCTAACAAACCTAACCTAAAAAAATACGTAGTATGCCTAATTGCCGCTAGGGTAAGATTATAGGGCGAGTTTTTCTCTAAAATATTTATGTCGAAATACCTCTCTGGACCACCCCTTTAAAAGAAGACAAAATGGCACGTTTTCTTACCCTCATGAAGATAGCAGGATCGCCGCTAAATAAAAGGAGTCTAGGGAGGAAAAAAATCCTTTATTAAAAGTGGTTTGTGTACCTACCGATGTCGTGGGAAAGATGAAAGTTTAAAATGAAAATCATGTTATCCTCCCAAGATATTGACGTAAAATAAGAAGTCATTAAAGTTTTTCACTCAAACCCCACCTCCACAAAACACATCCCCCAACCCCATTGTTGTTATATCTCAACTTCAAAACTCAAGTGTTGACGTACCTTAAATTTAGATTGAAGTTCTAAAAATGAAAATAGAAAAATATAAGATTCCGCTGCTTTGAGATATTCATGTAAAAAAAAGGGAAATTGGTTGATATCAATCTTCGAATTTGAATATCGGACTTTTCCAAGAAGGATAAACCAGAATGAGTTCCAATCACTCAAAGAAAAAACGAATCTTTTTTTCTTCACCAGATAAGAATCTTCATATTGATTAAAATAAAAAATCAAATCAAAATTTTAATGGGGCCTTAAAAATCTGCTTTAAAAAGACGATTCGTCCCTCATAAAACAGAAAAAAGGTTAAAATAAAACACCCAAAAAACAGTCAAAATCTCTCAGTTTATATATTTTAATTCAAACAAAATTTTCTCAGCACAAAGCTTTTTATTCACACCGCATATATTTTAAAAATAAACATTTATTTAAGTATACAATATATTTTATTACAACGAATATGTATTATATATATTTATTTCATTTTATCGAGGCCGATTGTATTTAGGGTTTCATTAAAAAAATAATTTATTTTTTATCACAAAAACCTTTTTTTTAACTGAAAATTTTCCCCAAACAGAAAAAAAACGCCATCTTGTTTTTTTGTCAACACTGTAAATGACGTCAGAAGAATTTCGGCATGAGCCAAAATGAGATCAAAAGATTTTTTAAAAACCCTAAAAATTTGGCAAATTGACTAGTTTTTTTTTGTAGATGAAAAAACGATGATTCTTTTCCTTTAAAAAAATCATGTTATTTATTCTACATAATTTAACATTATCAATAAATATTTTTGATTGCTTAATTAACAAATATATCACGCCAATAATTTTTTTCACAATAAAAAGCTTCTATTTTCAAAATGCAATTTTTTTTCCTTTTTTTTTAAATTAAAACGGCATTGCTTTTCTACAACTATTTGAACTTTTTCTCATTTTATGAGAAAATATAACTAACATTTAACTAATACAAGGAACCTACTAACATCGCACAATAAGCAGAAAATTTTTTTAATTTCTAGATTACTCATATTTTTTTAAGGATCAGTCAACATATTGGCCCAAAAAAATTCAGACTTTTAAAATAAATTTTTTTTTAGGAAGTGGCAGATTCTAGATAGATCTTTCCTACTTTTTTAGGCAAAAAATTATCTCAGGTTTTATTTATTTACCGGATTTTTTGGGATTTCCCACTTCTTTTACCCTATTTTACTAATTTTTATTGACTAAATCTTCATTTCAAAAGGGTCCTAAACTCAGGCAACTGCTCGCAATATTGCCAACCGAAATAAAAATCTTACAAAAAGGAATTCGAAAACTCCAAGGTCTGGAGAATTTTTGTCTTTCCAATTTGTTTTTATGCAGAAGCTTCCAGAGACGGCAGAAAATGCATGGAAAGAAATTTTCCAAGACTTTTTTAAATTATTATAAAAATAAAATAGTTTAAAACATATAAAAATTTATTTATCCTGTTAAATCTGCCACTTTTTGTATTAATTCTAAGAATTTGAATACCAAAAGGATTTTCTTTTCCATTTTTATTTGTTAAAGCCTATTTTTGGAAGGCTTTTGAGGAATATTCTTTTGAAAAAAGAACTAAAAATATCCGCATAAATAAAATAAATATTTTTACGATAAAATTCGTATACGTTGAAAATTCGCCCATATTTACAAACAACAAAAAAAGAAGAAAAGAAAAAATCAACTATAAATTAATGGACAGCGATTTCAGTCAATCGAGTTTGGGCTCGGCTTGAAAAATATTTCGGCAATAAAAAAAATAAATTCGTTGTTTTATAGAATGGGGGAGAAATAATAGCGTCGGAGGCCCAAATTCGAATAATTTTTTTGGTTTTTAAAATTAATTTTAGTCGTTTTTGACGATTTCGTCTGAAAGCGAGGGGCCTTCTTGGCTGTAAGGGCAGGATTCACCTCGCATGTCGCAAATGACGTTTGTGAGAGCCATTATAGTTTTTGGCGAGAGTCAAAGTTTCGATTTTGCTTAGTCGACGTTCTTTTTTTACGTGAGGAATAACTTCTCGTAAGGACTGAAAAATTTATTTTAAAAACAGCTTTTTAAACAATTTAATGGGATACCTGAAAGGCGTCGTTTAGGCTGTGCATTCTCATTCTTTCCCTTTCGTTGGACTCGAGCCGCCTGAGGTTTTTCTCCCTGGCGTTCAACGCTGGCTTTTTTTTACGTCCTCCACCCCTCCGGGATCGGCCGCTCCAGGACTCCTCGCTCCCCGAAGAAGAATCCGAAAGTTCCGCCAAAGAAGGATCCTGGACGATCGCCTTCCTCGCTGCCCTCGATGCTCTTGAACCGATCCAGTTATTCGTTTCCGACCGCATCACCTATTGAATCTGAACAAACGTAAAAAAAAATCATCAAAAGCTTAAAAAAGTAGTGCTATCGAAGGGTAGTTCTTCCCGAATAACTTTTTCTAATGACGGAGTAAACGATTTTCCCGGTGGACAAAAAAGCCAAAACTTTGTTTCACTCAAAAAAGAATCAATTAGTATGAAATAAGCCAATTAGAACAGAGACCAATTAGTTCGTTTTCATTAGGGAATTTCCAAAACAATCCCACATCTAAATATTAGGCATCACAACTTTGTAAATTCATCCGACCTAAGTAATTAGTCAAATTACCAACCGTTCGTACAATTTAAAATGTTCGCCATTGTGCAGATCTAAAATTATGAATTTTGCACATCAATTTCAATCTTTTCATCCGAAAAAATGGATTTATTCAATATCCCTTTATTAAAACGTAAAATCACCACGGGCTATGAGGTAGTTAAGTGTAGGAAAAAGAGTAGTCAATTTTGTGGGGAAAAAAATTGGCTTTTTTTAATCAGATTTTTGGGCATATATTTCGGTTAATCCGTCAAGATAACCTCTATTTACCCGATTTTAGAGGATTCTCCTCGGTTATTCGGCAGAGAAGGCGTTTTCGATTATTTGGGCGATAAAAACAACTAAAAATCACTTAAAAAGATGGTTTCTCCTGCAAAGAGCCAGAGGTTAAAAAAAACCTAAAAACCTGATTTAAGGTTTTTTGAAGAGAAAATTTTTTTTCACTTTATTTGAGGCTATTTTAAAGCAAAAATAACATAAGGATATGGGAAATCCGGAGTAAAAAGACTTAAAATTCGGTAAAAAAAGGGTAGGGTTGCGGGGGGGGGATTCTTTTCATCTGATTATGAAGCGTTTTTTTCTAATTCAAAAACAAATCTAAAGAGAAGGTATAAAAAATCCTTTATCAAAGAAAAAGGACGTTTCCCTCAGAAATTGAAAAATGATCTTTTTTTTATATAGGTGGCTCTATTAATCATAAAAAGAGTCTGTTCTATACTGATAGGTAAAATCGAAGGGAGGAAAGATTATAAAGAAAAATAGAACAGGATTCCCAACATAATTTTGTGAGTGACGTCGAAATACATGAGAGGTCGGATGGTGAAGTTTTGAGGGGTGGCTGGGAGGGGAGGGTTACGAGCTAATTTCCTATTTAATTAAGCGTCAACTGATGTACGAAGCCTTTTCACACGTAGGAAGCCGTGGTAAAACAAACACGATAAAACTTCTCTCGGATAAATCAAATGAAATTTAATATAGAGAGAAAATGCAAACTCTCTTTAGGTACTGAAAAAAATACTCTGTTGTTGCTTCAACAATCTTTAAAATAAGATTAATTTTATTTTTGTTCCGTCAAAGTTACATCCTTGTCGGGTAAGACGGTGGAAAATGAAGGACGTCAATTTCTTCGCCCCACGGACGAATGCTTTTATGCTAATATTGTACGGTTCGATTATTGTAAATACAAAAAAAAAGTCATCGAATTTTTTTTGCTATATCCTAACTTACTACAACGTAGCAGGATACTGATATCACAAGTGGAAAAACCGATATCAGAAGTGGGATAAGTGATAACAGAAGTGGGATAACCAATATCAGAAGTGGGATAACCAATATCAGAAGTGGGATAACCAATTTCAGAAGCAGGAAACCGACACCAGCAGTGGGATAACTGATATTAGAAGCGGGAAAAACGTTATCAGAAGCGGTAAAAACCGACATAAGAACCACTTCTCAAGCAGAAAACCGACACCAGTAGTGGGATAACGGATATCAGATTTGGGAAAACCAGTGTCAGAAGTGGGGTAACCGATATCAGAAGTGGGATAACCGATATCAGAAGTGGGATAACCAATATCAGAAGTGGGATAACCAATATCAGAAGTGGGATAACCAATTTCAGAAGCAGGAAACCGACACCAGCAGTGGGATAACTGATATCAGAAGCGGGAAAACCGTTATCAGAATCGGTAAAAACCGACATAAGAACCACTTCTCAAGCAGGAAACCGACACCAGTAGTGGGATAACCGATATCGATTTGAGAAAACCAGTATCAGAAGAGGGGTAACCGATACCAGAAGTGGGATAACCAATATCAGAAGTGGGATTACCAATATCAGAAGTGGGATAACCGATATCAGAAGTGGGATAACCAATACCAGAAGTGGGACAACCAATACCAGAAGTGGGATAACCAATATCAGAAGTGGGATAACCAACATCAGAAGTGGGATAACCAATATCAGAAGTGGGATAACCAATATCAGAAGTGGGATAACCAATATCAGAAGCAGGAAATCGACACCAGCAGTGGGATAACTGATCACGGCTATCCCACGATTTCCCTTATCAGAATTGGGATAATCCATATCAGAAGTGGGGTAACCGATAACCTAAATCGAATTTTAACTTAAACCAAATTTACTTTGTTTACTATAACCGTAGTCGACTGCATATTTTGCTTTTCATTTTTGAGGTAATAAAAATAAAATAAGTAAGCGTCATGAAGGCTTCAAGGCCCATTATTCGAAACATGTGTTTTTAAATAGGATACAAAGGGATTATGGAAATATGCAAATTTGCGGACAATATATCGCCCTCCTTCTTCCCGTCATAATCCTGGCTCATAATATATTGCTCTTTTGTGGAAATGAAAGTAGAAGAGAGTTTTGTTTACTTGGAAATAAGGGTCAGTAAACAACGTTCGTTTAATAATGTGCTTTTTAAAATCCCTCCCTCTCCATTCCACCTCCTTAAAAGTAATCAAAATGTACCTAATCCTATTGTTTGTATTTACAGAAGATCTTAAATGTTTGTAATAAGATTAGTTCTTCCACATATTCTCCTTTTTGGGTAGGTACAAGTGGGAACCGAAATGAGAAAACAAAAGGGGAAAAGACTCTGAAAACAAGTGGCGTATTTGAGGTAAAATACAAAATTAAGCTTTGAAAAAATTTTTGTTATAAGACTCCTGAGCGATTCTTTACTTTGTGAAAAAGAAGAAAAAGAAAACTATGAAACATGAAGGTGTGAAATGGAGATTGAGTGAAATAGAAAAAAAGTCATTTCCTAAGATAAACTTTCCGTTAAAATCGATTTCCGACAAGACTTCTAATTATTCTGTGATGAGTTATCGATCGAAAAAATTTTAAAAAAATATTATTTTATTATTGAATTTGTCTAAAAATACACGGCCATAAATCAGCGCGTTTACGACGTTCGGGTGGATATTGGCTCTATCAGTCTAGTCCCCCTTCCCGCCGTTTGATTAAGAGTTACTGGCCCAGTTTGTCACCAACGTAGAAACGATGTTTCGTTGATTGTCCTAAAAATTGTGAAGAAATAAAAACGGGTTAAAAAAATAACGGAGGGTGGAAAAAAAATTTAAATGGCCGGAAGCGTCTTTTCGGGCGTTTATTTGCCGACAAATGTTTGACCGCTTTGAAGTAAGACTCCCAAGCGGGAAATACCCACATCGTTCTTCTAAAGTTTATAGTTTAAACTCAATTTTTTTTCTAAAAATGAACCTTGTTTACATGTAGTTCCGGAGTAACAAAAATTTAAATTTTTAAAAATTAAAAAGTAAAATAATGACCCTGCGGTAGCAGGGACTAAAAGGTAGATTTCTTTTCATGATTAAAATTAATATGTATAAACACAAAATATATAATTATGTTATAAAAATGATGATATAAGAAAAATTGCGCCACTGAGCCCCTAGAAAAACATCTGATAATTTTATTAATAAAATATTTAATAATTTCCCGGTATAAATTCAAATTTTTTTTAAAGTTTAGCTAGTTCAATATTTTGCGCCTGGCTCGTCCAAACCTGCTTTAATTAATTTTTTACACGCCCTCGCAGAGGTCTTAAAGTTTTTTTTTGCAAAAGGACTAGGATTTCAATAGAAAATGCCAATTTTGTCTTTTAAGCCCTAAGTAAAGTAGGTGAATCGCTGGTCCGATTTCAGCCATTAACGAACTCGTCCGAGCTATTGAGATAAAAGCTCTAAATACCGGATATCGTCACCCTCACATTAAAATTGCTCCAGTTATCGTGCTAATATATATATATATATATATAACTTTTCAACTGAGGATGGTTTTGGGGTCCAGGAGGTATGAAACAAAAAACGTATAGAAAATTTTTTGAATCTGCGACTACTTGGTACATTACAATAGGTAGATTTTTGAAGAAAAGAAATCTACCTAAAAAATCATTTAGGTTTAACAGTAAATTAGGAAGAGAGAGAGAAAAAAAAGGGCCCCCGGTGGTATTCGACCTACGACCTTAGGGTTTCTAGCCCATGATACCTCAAAACTCTTGATTTTCATGATATTTTGCCAAAAAAGGGCGTTTTGATGTCAAAAAAAGGACCATTTTGTGAACCTTTTATTCATGGCACTTTGATCTACTCGTTTACTTTCTCTTTTCCTCTTATTTTTACAGTAAAGCAATCCCGGAAGACAGGTTGAAATTGAGGTAGTCTGTATAAATTGATGGATTCACCTTCCTTACTCTGTTGCTAAATAACCCATCATCTAATTATTCTCTCAGTATTTATATTTTAAACACTATTTAGGGGTAAAAACAAAAAAGTCGTAGGTTCGAACCCCACTGGGGGCCTAACTTAATTCTCCTCATTTTTCTTCCTAATTTTCTCGGTTGATAAAAATATCCAACAACTGGTTTACTCTGAAAAACTTAACACCTAAAACAATTTAGCATTTAGATTTTTCAATTTTGAAGTTGGGAATCGTGCAAGTTTCCTTTATAAAGGAAGCAAAGTAGGTTGGCTCGAGATATCCTTGAGTGGGAATGCAGGATATTAGAATGCATGGGGTATCTTCCCTTTTGTTGTAACCTATCTCTTATCCGACCTGTAACAACTTCCAAGATAAATTAAACTTGGAAAATACCAACGTGTATATTTCATCATAAAAAGCCTTAATTTTATTGAACGCCCCTCTCGAAAACCGTAAATAATAACGGAGTGGTTCATAAAATAAGAAAAGCATTAAAGAAAGTGTCGGGGTCGGAGTTAACAGCAAATGTCCTCTTATGAGGGAAAAAGTTGCTTTAAATGTCCGAGTTTACTCAGAAGAACTACTTGGAAAGTCTTAATTCCTATAATTATAAACGAGTGACGTCATGAATTAGTTATGACGTCATCAACATGAAGGGTATTTATGTCGAGAAAAGGATTAACCAAGGATCCTAATCCTGGTGACAAGTTTTAGGTTATATTGCTACTCGGGAGATACACCTTGTTTGAAAAGGTGGTTTTTCGGCCCTGAAAATACCGAAATAAGGCGTTTTTGCGAGAGAAACAAAAATACCAAAAAAAAAAGGAGTTTATCGATCGACAACCCCAGGAAAACTGCAAAAAAAATCATTATGGAGTTTTTCTCGGTTTTTAGTCCAAACTCTCTTTTAGCTTAATTTTTGGATGTCACCCTCGGTATTTCGGCCAATAAACAAACTTTGGAGTAGAACCGCCACTTTAGTGAATAAGCCCCTTTTCAGCAGATTTTTTTTAATGTTCTCAGTGTCTTTTGACCAGAAAAACACATTTTTTTTTTTTTGCTGAGTTTTGGGGCTATTCTTGGATTTTTCGGTGAAAAACCACTTTTATACCGGATTTTTAGTATTCAATCCCCATTTTAGCCAAAGAAACCACTTTTTTAACTCGTTTTTTGAGTGTTTGTTCAGCTCTTTTGGCCTAAAAACTCCTTTTACGTAAAAAGTTAGACATTGAGCTTATAAAATACTCATTTTATCGAGTTTTTTGGTGTTTTCCTCATGATCTTTACATTCTGCGTATTTCACAAATTAAATATTTCTTACCAAGAAAACACCTTTTTCCTGAATTCCCGGCCCGATCTTTCCGTTAATAAACCGCCTTTAAAACAGATTCATGGGAGCTCAACGGTCATAACAGCCAATAAAATCACGCGTTTTAAGCCGCCTCCCCACTAGAATATTCGGGGCACATTCCGACTGCAAAATTCGCGCCGATCGGCTTATTTTTTCGGAAAATCAATGGGTAATAGATAGAAAATTGCGAAATTAATCGACGTTGGATGTTTTAATACAAGACGTCAACGGGAGAGTCGATATTATGGAAAATATACGAGGGAAGTTTCGAAAAGGGCCAATTTAAGTAAAGTTCAAAGTTGCCCTCTAAACGGGTCTTTTCTCATACAAGTCTGAATGCGAAATATCCTTGTGAATACTGATCGTGGACCTCATTCAAATAAAAAGGTTTTGTTTTATTTTTAGTTTTAATTGATTTCACGATTTCATTTCGCTAAGCGGTTCTTCCCCCACGTAAATCTAAATGAAGATTATTAATTAACGAGAATGCCCTTTCCTCTTTAATTTAGATCGGGATTTAATCAAATCGAGCGATTTGTGATGTTGGGGAGGGGGTGACAAAGACCTGTCGCCAAGCTTGGACCTTGTCAAGCAAGGACGTAAACGGTCGCCATGGCGACAACAATGGAACAACAAACAATTTTTGGTTCCGAAGAAAGTACGCCGGGGGTTGAGGGAAAGCAACAGGTCTCGAAACCAACAAGTGGCACGTTTTCGAACAAAAGGAGAGAGAAGAAAAAAAAACCCCGGATATTTTCTGAAAAGATTCCGACCGAGATTCGTGATTGGTTTCGGTTCTAAATAAAACTTTTACCTGAGACTTTAGATTAAGGGTGGAAACGTTTTAGTTGCCTCACGTTAAACCCCGGCTAATCAACTGAAGTAGGGTCACTTTAATTTTCTTTTTGGAACATCGCCTTTTTCAATTTCAGGTTTATATAAAAAAAACAATCTTTTGTATCTAAAGGTGTTGCACACTTAAATTTCTAGTGATTTTTGAAAGAACCCTCGACGATTTGTGGGAGAAAAGAAATTATTGTATTACCCACCAAGTACGATTTTTTCGGAGAAGGTACAGTTCGTAATTGATTTATTAGATAGTGCCGGAACACTTTATAGCCTCCATTTTCATTAAATTTTCACCAAATCTTCCGTTTTTAGTTATTTTAAATATGTGGGGAGCTTTTTTATTTGCGGAGATCTCTCTGAAGTTTTTGAGCTAAGGCTGTGTTGTTGTATGGTCCAAAGAAGAAAAGAAGGAAGGGGAATAACTCTGATGACGTCATCGCTACGTCACGAAACGAAATGATTCCACATGTCAAAACTCTTTTGGAGACAGCCCCGGAATTCAAATTGTACAATCAGTAGAATAAACTTCTTATGCTCTGCTTTTCGACAACAAAGATGCGTTTATATAGTAAAAAAGTTTTTTTTTTCTTTTTTTAAATGCAAGGAAGTTGATTTTAAGAAAAACCAATTATTTTATTGAGTACACCTGAACAAAAAACCAACATTCCAAAAACCAAATTTTTTTACAAAAATCGCCTTTGGAAAAACTTTATATCTAAGGGAAAAAATTGTTTAAAAAGCAAGATTTTAACTTTTAAGGATACATTAGAGGAATTTGAATAAACCCTTTGGAGATTCGAGCTCGATTTCGTTGGTTTCGTTCTGATTAAACTCTTAAAAAACCTTCCTCCGAATTGAAATTTTTTTTTCTTTTTTCTATCTCCTTACCAATATAAATACAAACACGAAGGGGAAAAAAAAATTCTGACCAAAAGAAAAAAAAAGAGAGAGCCAATTTTACGCTCAGTTTCTCCCCTGCTTTAATATCGTCGAGTGTTGTGAGCTTTCGCTTCATCCGAGCCTATCAAGTTGGCAAGACTGACGAGCTTGACGACTAAATCCTAGAATTTTCCCAAACAAAATTCACTGAATTTTTGTAATCATTTTCATAATTTCGCTGTTCCCGAGAGGAAGAACACTTAAAATTTAGGTAAAAAAAAAATTTTCGCCCAGCCAAGCCACAAGGAACATTTCTAATTTCTTCAACTCTATGAAAATCCCTCCCTCCTTCCAAGAATTTAATTTAATAGGAATATTTGGTGAAAATGCGAAAAAGGGAAAGTTGAATGAAAATACTCCTCTCCGAAAAACCAGCTATGGAGGGTAATACTAATAACTCTTCGAGAAAGTTGAAAATCGTTTAAAAAATCATAACTCCTAGAAGGATCGGGGTTGGACAGCTCAAGTATTACCCACTATTTATACGGTGGGTCTGGTTAATGATGACTTCAAGGTTTTTAATTTAAAATGTAAAATTATGAAAACTGTTTTTGAAAATTCTTCTCTTTACTTTTCATAGTTAATTAGTGATTATAATTTTAAAAATTACCTTACCTATTTCGTGAAAGTCAATCTTATCACTATCCCCTCTTCGATACGGAAAAAATCGATCCCCCCCTTCACGAATTCCAAAACGGAAAAGATTAAAAATGCAAATAATATTTTGAAATATCTTCTCATTATTATTCTTTCGTCGTCCTGCCGCTAACGAACACTTTTTCCACGTGGTATAATTAGAGTCTAACTACCGAAAATCTGATTCGCCGACATGTGAGAATAAGGGCGGATGAAGAGGGTGGGCGTAATCATGACTTTTGTATCCGAGAATAAAAGCCTTCTATGAATAACAAACCTATTCATTAATAATTACTTCATACGAAAAAAAAATTTTAACTTTTTAAAAAAAAATTATTTTTAAGTTCGTTAAAAGTTTTTTTGGCCCGAAATGAGGTAACGAAAAAAACTTCTTGCCATTATTTGCTCTACCCCATTAGCTTTCTTTTCAAGATGGAGAGGGGAGAGTAAAGGGATCCGGTGGCGGATTACAGGGAATAGGATTTATGTAATTAGAAGGAAAAGGGAGGGTCGGAGGGTGGGTCGGAGTGTGGTTCGGGGTGGCGAATGGGGGTCGTTCTTGTAATCAAGGCTAAGGATATCCTTTAATAGCCGGAAGGAAACGGACATTTGATTAGCCTATTTTCAAAAATTTAAACACTATCAAAGTTTGCGACGTTTTAATTTTGTTATTAAGTTAATCTCGACTTAAAAAGACTAAAAAAACTTTTGCTCCAAATATCTCGAAACTCTCAACCCAACAAGGAACGAATTAAGAAAAAAAATCTAATATAAAGAAGGATTTGGTGAAAAGAAGAAAATTGGATCAAAATACCATGAGAAGGTTTCGAGAAGTTATAAAACGACAGGCGGTTACCGTCACTCTGATGACGTCACGCTCTCCCACTCCGCTACATTTTATAAAACTATCCTTGAATAACATTGTAAAAAATGTATTTTTCAACGTAGGGCACTTTTTCTACCTTCCATTTCTGGTTTTTGGCAGATCTCTTCAAATCAAATGGCCGGAATTTTCTTCCAGTTTTAACCAAATTTTAGCAGAATCTTCCTTTCGAAAGATTCTTCCTTTTTTTTCAAAATTCGCAAAAGTGGTGATCTGTCAAAGTTTTGTGCACTTAATGAGCTACGTCTGTAATTTTGGTCCAATGAGGTTGGCACTCCTTATTTTAATTTTAGTACGTACGGCAGAATTTATCGAATTTTTTATTACAATCCCCCAAATATCAGGGTAAAATTCGGGGCGGTCTTTATTTATTTAGATATTTTGGGCTGAAGATTATGTCAAGGAAAAAATCCTTATTTTGGTCCTTTCTAAAACGGGTAGGTTGAAAAGGAAGATTGATAATGGCCTAAATATTAGCTACCTCAAAAAAGAAACCTTCCTTTAGTAAGATATTTTTTTTAGGTAGGATTTATAATATTTGTTTTATTTATAAACATAATTTTTTAGGCAAAAACCAAAGCACGTATTCGCGATTAAGTTTAACCATTTTACACGTGATGTGAAAAGGGCGAAAGTAGAATATTCATAAATGTCTCTTTTAGCTCCAATTAAAATACAAATTAAGGGGACACAGAGTCCCGTTTGCATAAACTTGTAGATCAACTTAAAAAGTTGACAAAACCAATTTTTTTTCGGAAACATTTTTTTTAACTTAAAAAAATTTATTTTGTTAAGTTCAACGTTCATTTTTTCCCCCTTGTTAAAAGCTTAGTTGTGTCCGCCCAGCTGGAAGACTAAACCATTATAAGGGTCCGAAAGAATAATGATTCGGAAAAAGGTTGCGATACCCTAGGGTGTCACACGATATGTGGTAAGGACATTGAAAAATATAATGAGGGTTTCAACCTAAATCATTTAATTTTTATACTAAAATCGCAAGTTTTCAAACAATCAATTTAGTTTTTTTACTTTTCTCAGAAGGAAAGTTTGAATTTAAAAGGCGAACTCTTCCTACCAGTTTCTTGAGAAAGGTGCTAATCATTTCCTCATCGCCCGAAAAAACTTTTCACAATCAGAAAATCGGGTAAAAAGCGCATAATAGTCCGGTAAAAATGGTGTTTATAGGCCGAAAAATTGCGGGAACTATTCAAAATTGGCTAAAAAAGGGTTTTTAGTGCCAAAAATAGAGGAAATCCTTGTAAAATGTTCCGCGAAAAAACCGTAGTTTTCAAAAACACGCCACAATTGTAAGAAAAATATTTTTCCGAACAAAAATGAGGAAAATTTATACACGGTGTCCGGAAACACACGTCTGGGAGAGCGTTAAAAAGAGCTTTATCAAAAAAAAGTTAAATTAAACCCCCCTTAATTTTAATCAAGGAGTTTTATGGTGTTGTGTGTTGGATATACAGGGTGCCTCAAACAGAATCAAACTTTGTTATTTCAAATAAGAACCCCTATTTTTTATTTCAGATTCGTAATCTACGCAAAATTTCAAGTAGATTTGACTATTCATATGACCATTTTTGTCAACCTTTAAAAATGCCAAATTTTAGCGTTTTGTGCGCTAAAATCCGTCAAATCTGACTTAAGAGACTAATTTTTTTTATTCCACTTCTTTTTGTCCGAAGATTCTAATTGTCACAAAATCAAGCATTGCATCTTCGCATTCTGCATCACGGGATAAAAAATTGAGAAAAAGGCCAAAAACAGGGGAAAAAAGGGATTTTCTTTACCATATAAAAAAAAGGTTAAGATTTTGTAAAATTTGTGTTTCTTGACCAGAAGATCCTAGGAGACGGAAGAAATCTGTTAAAAACGGTCAAAGTAATGAGGTTGATTTTTTCCCTCCCGCAATCGAAGCTCTTTTTTAAACTACTTTTTTTTTCATCATTTTTAACATAATAAAACAAATCGATTTCCCCTTCGGATCCTCCAAAGCTCCTGAGAGATACCACCTGTTCCGGGATGGAAATAGACAGAAAAACCGTTTTTGAGACGATATATGGAAACTGTTCCGGATGATGGGAAGGGAAGGGGGGAGGGCTTGTGAGGCGTGGATCGAATTGAGGTCAATTTACTCCCATTCAGCCTTCTCCAGTTTCTAGTCTACCATCTAAGAGGCAAATTCGATGCATTGTGGTCTCAAATGTCTAACCGGAACCCACCCCACTCCTCATCCTTTAATAATAAAAAACAAATAATTAATTCAAAAAATTATTATTATTTTATAAATTTATTTTTTGTTTCATTGTTGTGTTAATACAAGCAATCATAGGATGGGATACAATATATCCGCTATAACAATAGCATATGCGTGGGGCGGTGTCGGACCACAGAGGGGTAGCGTATATTTAATATTAACGTCAGAAGAGCACGTATTGTTGAGGGTTCAGTCTATTGTTGGCTTAGAGTGAGCTTAAGACTTAGCTACGCCATTTTCTTTTTCTTTTTAAAGAGATCCTCTTTCTTTCGGTATATTAAGAACACGATATAAAAGTACAAAAACGTTAGGATTAATATTTTGAGAAAAGAGTATTTATAGGAAGGGACCTCCCTCCCCCATACCTAATGAAACCATTAAATCATTAATAAATAACAAAAGGAGAGACCCGAAGAAACCCCTATTTTAACTGATTTTCCGGCGTTTTCATTTTGATCGGTTTTTTAGTCAAAGAAACCTCTTTAAAGAAGATTTTAGAGGACATCGATTTTGCTGGCGAGAAAATCCCTTTACAAAATCTACCTAAAAATTAAAATTGGTATTTCCAAAATGGATTATTTTTATATGATAGTAGGTACTATTTCGTCGCGATAATTCTAACACCGGACAAGTCATTTGTCCAAGGTTTTCAGGAGAGCCAAAATACGGATTAATTTCTCATTTGAATCAATGCATTACCTGTTGGCTAAATCGTGAACTACGCGTTTTCTGTTGATTATAGGGTTTAAACTGCCAACGGAATGCGATCCACCACAAAATTTACCTTCAGAAACAATGGCTAACTCAAAACCAACAAAAAATTACTTGTCCGGTGTTAGAATAAACGCGACGAATTGTTTATTTTTTTCGAAGATTTTGAAGGTTATCCCAAAAAGAAAGTTATTGCAATACCCTGGACAGACGGATACTAATTTTTTGGCAGATTTTGAGGGCTAATATCAAAAATAAAGTTACTCC
The DNA here is from genome assembly GCA_014119065.1 of Orius insidiosus. Lineage (NCBI taxonomy): Eukaryota > Metazoa > Arthropoda > Insecta > Hemiptera > Anthocoridae > Orius > Orius insidiosus. The sequence continues at coordinate 34,818 of JACGAQ010002348.1, forward strand.
AAAACCCTAGACAGACTTTTTTTATGGAACTTCGTATTCCCGCGCATCGGGTCAATATGACTGGAAATTAATTTCAATTTTCCAATTCTTTTGTGTTTTTTTATTAACTATTGAAAATTACAATGGACGTTATTTTTCCCTCAGATTTTTTTTTAAGTCTGAAATTAATGATTTTGTATTTTGTTTATAAAAAATGTTTATGTCAGAAGTTATTACCTAAGACCCATATTTGCTAACGATTATTATTCTCTTTGATAGGAATGTAATTTTTTTCCTCTCTCTCTCCCTTTTTCGCTTTTTTGTCGTCCTCTTTGCGCGGGGTTATCTCTTTAGAACAGGCGGGGGTTCAAGACGCTGAAAAAAAAAATCGTATTTCGGGTTCACCCACAGTTGCGAAACCGGAAAATCCTGAAACTCAATCCTTTCCCCCCTTTCCACTTTTGGAGACAAGATCAAAAAGCTACCCGGCGCTCGTGTCAACGCCTTTTATGAAAAAAAAAAAAACCCCAAGAATATCGAAGGAATTTGTTACTTTTTTTAAATTACAAATTAAACATTTAATCCTATTTTCTAACTATCAAGAAAATTAATTTTTTTTTTCTAAAAATAAATATTTCGATTTGTATCGGAATGATTTGGTTTTGGGAAGAAAAAGCAATTTGTCTGTAAAACCCATTTTTCTTAAAGAAAGCTGTTATTAGCTTTTGTTTCTTTACTAAAAGGGAGAAGCTCGGTCCCGGCGGTAAAAGGTGCCGCCGCCGCGGTTGGGGATTTGTCCAATTTCTACCCTCAGACGAGAAGACGTGGACGTTATTAAAGGAGGATCAGAAGGAGGTAAATTAGATTGTTTTCAGAAGAAAAGAGGTGGAGGAGAAAGAGTAAAAATTAATTTTCCATCCTAAGGCCGAAGAGGGCTTAAGGGGACCTCCGAATCCCAAAGAAGGAGACAATCCAATTGCTAGACATGGATCAAAAGGTCCTTTTTAACTAAGTCGCCTTCATTAGTTCAAAATTCACTCCGTTAATACACCTTTCACCTTCAACACAAGTAAAATTTTTGTTAAAGAATTATTTCTGCTGATTTTAGTTTTCTGATTTTAATTTTCAATATTAAACTGAGTAAATTGGCAAGAAGAAAAGAGAAGGAAAAAAGTTAAGCCCCCAGTGGGATTCGAACCTACTTTGGGGAGCATTGCGAGGATCAGCTCGTTTTGTGACACAAGGGGTTAATTTTTTTCCTCTCGCGAGGATTTGCTCACCCTGTAGGCGGCCCTGGGATGGATGATGAGCTCGGTAGGCGCAAAAAGGAGTTTAAAATTTGCTGGCGTGGAACGCTGCCGCATTTCTCCGACGCCGCAGCAATTTTTGTACGTTAGTTTTAGGAAGAGAAGACAGTAGGACGAGAATACTTTCGGATGAGAATACATTACATTTAATTTTAAGTAATATTGTATTTTAAACATATTTTTAGGACGAGAGTACTTTAGGATGAGAATACTTTCGGACGAGATGTAGGCACTCAATTTTCCCATAAATATCAGTTTTTGGCTACCATTTGGACCCTCCTTGCCACTAAGAAAAAACATGGTTTCGCTGATGAAAAAAAAAAGACTTTGGGATAATGTAATCACTTTACGCGTAGGTGGGAGCAGGTGTTTCTCTTTTAACAAGGTTATCTCCCTCGTCTCTTTCTCTCCGACGGCTTGGGACCGATTTTTTAAAGCCCTTATTACCATTTAACGTGTTTTAATTGATTCCCAAAACCTCCCATGTTTCTAGGGAACATTGCGCTTCCAACATGTTCCTGACGATCCTACACGATTTAGACCTGAGACCTAATTTTCGGCTTAAATATTTTTATATTAAGTTTATGAATAATTTCAAAACGGGGCACCTCTTTGGCTTTTAGCCGTCCCCAAAGGGTTGTAAGGTTACCCGACGTTTCAATTTGCATTAGACCATTTAGCGTTAATTGAAACGAGCCACGTCCTCAACGCTTTAAAATTGTTTAAAATTTTCTTTTAATCGAATACTGGAGATCAAAATCCGAAAACTGAGTTTCGTTTTAAATTGTTTTAAGTCTCGTTTTAAATCGCGATAGGCTTTCTCGGCAGGCCCGGAATTCCGTCGACGGGTAATTATTCGTGGCGGTAGTCAATGGCGTATTTACGGGATTTTCTGGGAGGGGTTCTCGAAATTTAAAATAGATTTAGAGAGGGAAGCCCCCTCTTCTAAGGGATACCAAGACTTGAAAAACGCCCAAAAAAGATAATTCTCGAGATAGAGTCAAAATTGTTGTGAGAAAGTTTCTCGGCATAAAAAGGAGGAAAATACCCCAAAGCAGAAATGTTGTTCTTTCTCCAAAAGATCGAGAAAAACGCACAAAAATCAGTGTAAATGGGGAAACTTTTTCGGGGGAAAAATTGGTAGATTTGGGCGTTTTTGGCCGTAAAACCGAGAAAACGCCAAATAAATAAAAAATTTAAAATCCAATCAAAAACGTTGTTTTTTTTTTTTTTTTTGGCTAAAAGGCAAGAAAAACGCGCAAAAATCAAGTTACAGGAAGGCTTTTTGGCAGAAAAAATTTTCATCAAAATCCATCTTTTTAATTTTTTTTTTTTCTTTTTGTAAAATCAGAGTCAATTTCAACTTATAAACTTTCTTTTCTTTCTAGGCTTCTCAAAAAGCTTTTTTTTCTGACATCACGGTAATGAAGAACCACTTTCCTCCCGGGAAAAACTGTCTGAATTCCAAATGTAGTATTTTTTTCAACTGACAATATTTAAGAGAGAGAAAAAAAAAGGATAATAGGAAAAAACGGGGAATTTCTAGGGCGTCAAAACCCCTGTTTCCATAGTAACACAAGTCATATTTTTTACAAGTGATAAAGCGATGTTTTATAGCCCGAAAAATCGTATATGTGATGGTTTTCTCCGTGTTTTTTTATCGCCTAAGATTTTAATTTCAAAAAAAAAAAAAGGGAAGTTTAAAATCAACACTTCTGCACGACTTCGATGCCTTGCATGTTTGCCTAATTAAGCCCCTTACAACTTCTCATTATCGATATTTCACTGTTTTCAAAATAGTTTACAAATTTTCAATAATTAAGTTCCTGAAAAAAGTATAAATCGTTCTTCTGATGGTATAAACAATTTTTCAATATTTCCACAAAAATAAAAAAAAAAATCGGTCCGAACGGTATTGCATTAATAATTCATCGTCCATCAATGAAGAGAGGAGTCTACGTGCCGATTTAGCTTCTCATTTAAATGTTAGGATCATTAAAACGACATAGAATCCTCATGAGGGCGATTATCGTATTAACCATCAATCATTACGTACAAATGGAACGTCCAGGCTCAACTCTAAGGGCGTAAATACGATAAACTAGTTTAAAACTTTCCACAATTTTGTCCGCTTGAAAATCTATACTTCTAACGACGTTATTTTTCTTACTTGATATTAAACGAATAAAATAAATAAAAGAGAGGTCCAGAAAAATAATAGGTTTCCAATTTTAATCGGTTTCCACCCTCGGTTTGCCCGTTTTGTAAACTCCTGCGGGGGCCGGATTTCCTTCCCCGACCGGAAATGACGTTTCCTTCACACCCCCTTCGATCCGGCACTGCAAGTTTTGAATTAAAAAAATGTCCACCTGTTTATTAAAAAATAAAAAAACCCAATTGGTTTGATTTCTAATATATAAATCAATAGTAATTTGTACAAAATATAAAATATTTCTGTAAGACTGATGGACCAAAAAAATTTTAACAATGAAAAAGGCTTTAGAAAAAATCTAGATGATCCAAATTAACCATCCGATGAATTATTTTATTTTGTTTTTAGTTAATTAATAAAAATGAGCCGATTATATTAAGTTGTATGAGAAACAGGAGAAAGGGAGGAAGAAAAGGGATCGATCTTAAGACCCCCACCCCCTTTTCAGAAGGTTATAAAACGTTGAAATCCTAGTCCTCTCGCGTTTGTAAATACGCCAGAATATTTTAATAAAATAAACACTTAAAAAAATATTGTTTTTTCTTCTTCAAAAGAAAGGATTTATTTTAATGCAAGAAATCTTGAGAATTTTTCAGTTTCTGGGGTCGAAGGTGTCGTTATCGTTTCGTATCAAATGACGTCATAAACCAAGGCCTCAGGAGGCGGGCCCCTTTCGAGGGAAACCTGAGAACTTTTGAGACCGTAAAGTGACGAATATGTCCCAATTATGGTATACAGAATCGTGAAATATCCCTCCAAACATCTCTCGGATTTCTTTAGCTTAACGAGAAACTTTTTGCGTATCGGGTTTCTTAAAAAAAATTTAAAGTGCCACTTTGAACTTTTCCCAAAAAGTCAGAATAACATTTTTCACATTTTTACTTGTTTTTAAGTCTAAACAACTCTTTTATACTGGATTTTTCGGGCTCACCTCAATTTTTCGAGAGAAAAGCCAATTGTACAGAGGGCTTATAGAGTCTTTGACGGTTTTTAGGAGAAAAAACTCTTTTTAATAGAATATCAGGCGTTTTTCTCGGTTTTCTCGGCAGGGTAATTTTCTTGAAAAACGATGTTTTAAATTCAATCGATTTTCATCCAATAAACCACTTTATCTAAGATTTCGGATTTTTTTCTCGGTTTTCGGCCAAGAAAACCCTGTTCACTTGACTCCGGATTTTATTGGTTATTTGTATGCAAGCCCCAAAAATCGTTTTTTTGCCAAGAAAACATCTTCTTATAAGAATTTCGACTATGTACTTCGCTTGGCTTTTTGGCCAAAAAGTTAAGTTTTACAGGATTTCCGAGAATTTCACCCGCTATTTTCTTCAAGAAAACACCTTTTCATGGTGAAAAATTGGTCAGTTTTTTTCGCCAGAAGTACGGTACTTTTTGGCCGGAAAATCCCTTCAAACTGGTTTTTCGAGTTTTCCAGGAGTTTTTCTGCCAAATGCTTCATTTTTGCTGATTTAGAAGGTGTTTCACGCCACCATTTTGCTGGATTTTTGGGCGTTTTTGTTAGAAAAACCTTGGCTATTTCCATTCCAACTCTTGAAACACAAAAAAATTGTCCACCCAGAAAAAAAATTTTTTTTTCTCTATGATCTCAATTTGGAAAACCTTCAGAAAAGCTTCTTTCTTACAGGTTTGCCAACCTAACTGAATTTTTTTAAGATAAAAATTGATTGCTTTAAAACTTATTTATTGTGTTGTAAAGCACTATTGGTCAATTCCGCTCTCTCGGACGTCTCTTTAGATTGATTCCCGCAACGAAGAGTGATTCCGTAAGCGGGTCACATACGAGGATTACCGTTTTAGAGAATGTCCCGTTCAATAAAGTTCATAATAAAAACACCTTTCTCTCTATTTAAAATCCAAAAACTACAACTAAAACAAAATCAAAGTGAAACTTGTAACCCCAAAAATTCACCTTAATTTCAAACTGACGAATCTCATTTAATCTTTGGAGAATTTCAATTTTACAGCCACCATTGAAAGGATTTAAAAATTTAAAAGTAAATTAACCGTTAAGATGCTCTTCAACGACAAAACAAAAATGATCCCTTAATTATATATTGTTAACAGATTTAAAATAAAATAAGGAATAAAATTAAACATGGCGATTTCTTAGGTTCTTGAGTACAAAAGCGGTTGGGGGTTGTGAGACGGTTGACTCAAGGATTGGGTTAACTGTTAACACCCGCCATCTCCGTTCTCCCCCACCTCTTTTTTACGACAATATTCTTTTTCTTTCTCCCTATTTACTACTTTAAGCAATTCGTCTCTCTTTTCCTGTGTCGAATGTTAAACGAACGAATTATTATACAAAAGCAGTTTTTCCCTCTCTCCCCCCCCCCTTTCTTTAAGGGCTGATGCTAATATCTTCCCCCACTAACGACGTTTCCTGTAATGAAAACGGACAGACGTGGCCTCTAATTTCATTGAGTTTCAGATCGCGAAAGAAATTCAGAATTTTTAAAGACTTCAATTTTAACTTTCTAAGAAGAAAATGGTTTTTTGGGAAATGAGTCTTGAGGATCCAGTTCAAAAAGGACGTTCTTTGCTAAACGCCGTTTGGGCCCCATTTTTTTACCATCAAATTCAGATTCTTTAGGTCTTTCAGATGTGATGGTTTAAAAATGGCGTCAAAGGGTTTTTTGAACCTGCGGGATCTGTATGACCCGATACTAATCTGATTGAAAAAAATTTACATTTTATTTAAAAAAATTAAAATTAAGATTTTAAAAATTATCTCTTTTTGCTCGTTTGTAATTTTTTTACATCCGGAATGTCTGGATCATTCTTTTTGTTCCGGAAGCTAATATTCCATTTTGTCCAATCAACTTTGAATTAGCGTTTGTCAAACCCCGGGGACCGTTCTAATAAATCGAAAAGGTGGCGACGTGGATTTTCGCCTCTCCCTTCACATATCTTTTAATTGACATTTATGCCCTCCCATAATTTTTAAATCCTTTTATCCATATTCATGTTTTTTTCAGGAGAAAAATTGTCTTCCAGCGAATTTTTTTTCAACAAAGAAAAAATCAATCAGCCTGGATTAAACCATGTCATATTTTTTTGAATCCGATAGGAAGAGGACAAATAAAAGAAGGAAAATTGGAGAGAATAATTGATACGTTCCACGTTTGCTTTGTTTATAAACTGGAAAACATTTTTTTTTTTTTTTTTTTTTTTTTTTTTACTCTCAAAGATAACATGATTATTGTAACGTGACATTCCTAGAGAAAAAAAAAAAAAAAAAGTTTTTTTTTGTTTTCTCTTTTGGACATCCCAGGGGAGAGGTGAAACGAAAAGATAAGCGACAAAAGTGTTTCCTAAAGTAAATCTTTTTTTTTTTTTTTTCTTTATATATAATCAACCTGAGTACTATTTCAGTAGGCGTTTAACCGCTTTAAATACCGATTGAAGTTCACTCGTGTTTAATATTTGCTTATCAAGTCGGTTCAGATTATCCTCTAAACTACTCAAACGATTTCGACATATTTGCTCCCATGAAAGGGAATTCTAGAATTTTCGGAAAATCATGTTTAGGCAAAAACGCAAGACTTACAGGTCATGCGGAAGTGTTGGCAATTAGGGGGGGAAAATGAAACTTCGCGGAAAATTGTGAAGAAAAAAAAAGGAGAGAGGTCGGTGTCTATGGGCGTTTACTTAACAAGAGACGGCGCCAGGGATATACAACGAACATTGATTGCAACACCTCTCCGACTCCTGACCGTAAAGCCCCCTTCAGAAATTTCGTTATCTTTTAATACGTATACAGCCTATAGGTTTTCATATTTAGAATTTCATTAAATTAGGTCCCTATCTTTTAGATTTTCAGAGAGGTAAAAGGGTTCAATAAAAATTAAGTTAAATGTCGTCAAAAACTGCGTAAAACTTGAGTATTTTTCATGGAGTTGGAGGGTATTGGGTGTTCAATAAAAATTAGGTTAAATGTCTTCAAAAACTGCGTGAAATGTGAATATTATGGATGTCGTATCTCAATCCGTCAAGGAGTTATGATTTTTTTAAATATTATTTCTCTCTCTCTCTCTCTCTTTTTTTTCAAGGCATAAAATTAAGGTGGATTTTGTGGGGGGAAAAACTGTGGGTAGAAGTGGGACTGTTGTTCTTCTCTACCTTCCATCTTACTCGGATAAATCGCTTTCAGTTCACAGAAAAAAGAGAGAGAGTAATAAGCAGAAAATAGTTCACCTGAAACTGCTGGTCCACTCACGCACCCAGTATATCATTTTTAATTTTAGTCTTGCGGAAATTTAAAGAAAAAAAAATCTATTTCGCCCGCAATAAAAAATTAACCGCCAGAGACCCT
>JACGAQ010002349.1:0-42624 GCA_014119065.1 Orius insidiosus
ACCGTCGTTAAGGAGCCAGAATACCGACCTTAAAGCAGAATACCGACGTTAATGGAGCCAGAATCCGGCATCGTTCCAGGATACCGACGTTAAGGAGCCAGAATACCGACGTTAATGGAGCCAGGACCGAGTTGAAGGAGCCAGAATACAGGCGTTAGGGAGCCAGAATACCGTTAAAGGAGCCGGAACACCGACGTTATGGGGCCAATACCGATTCGGAGCCAGGTACCGACAGGAGCCAGAATACCGGCGTTAAGGAGCCAGAATACCGGCGTTAAGGAGCCAATACCGAAGTTAATGCCAGGATACCGAGGAGCCAGATACCGGCGTTAAAGGAGCAGAATACCGACGTTAATGGAGCCAGAATACCGGGTTAAGGAGCCAGAACAGCCATTAAAAGGACCAGAATACCGGCGTTAAAGGAGCCAGAATACCGACGTTAATGGAGCCAACCGTTAAGGAACCAGAATACCGACTTAAGGAGCCAGAATACCGACGGTTAAGGGGCCAATACCGACGTTAATGGAGCCAGGATACCGGGGTTTAAGGAGCCAGGAATACCGTTAAGGAGCCAGAATACAGGCGTTAAGGAGCCAGAATACCGGGTTAAAGGAGCCAGAATACCGACGTTAATGGAGCCAGGATACCGGTAAGGAGCCGATACCGGTTGAAGGAGCCAGAATACCGGCGTTGAAGGAGCCAGAATACCGGCGTTAAAGGAGCCTAATAGAAAGCCAACATTAAACCAGAAAAAAAAGTCTAACCAAGAGTATAACAAATCCGTCTAAAGTACACCCGTAACTCTCCAAACGATCCTTTTTGAAACTTTTCAAACGGGAAAACTCCAGTAAATTATTTCCCAAAACCCCATATCCTTCTCCGACGTTAACGGCCGAACTCGGCTAAAAAAAAAATCTTAGATAAAAGAATTTTTAAAATATTGTAAGCCATTTCCATCAAATTAAACCCAATTTAATATTTTAATCTTGAGTTAAACTTGAACTTTGAAATATTAATACGACCGTCTCAAAATGATCCCATTTTCGTGGAAAGGTGCAGTTCAAACTGTTTTATTCAAGGGATTTTCTATTCCGCCAAAATAGCCAGAAATCTCAGAATCTTCTTTGTCAATTTTTAAGAGCGTGCTTAATAATTTAATTTATTGATTGCATTTTTTTTTAAATTTAAAGGATTGAGGTAAGAAGAGTCTCGAAGTCTCTGAGGAGATGTTTGTTTTGGCTGGGGGGGGGGGGGGGGGGGAGGCGAAGTCGTAATGGGTGAGTCAACATAGGTTGATTAATATTTGACAAGCTAATGCTGGTAAAAGGTAAACGTTTTTGGTCACTCGACACCGCAGCAAACATGGGGTATTACCTTCTCGAAACCTTTTTTTTCCTCTAACCTCTTTTTCTGTTTTGAATATCGATCATACTCGTACGTGCTTCAACTTGAATAAACCTTAAAGGAGAAGGACGAGTTTGATTACCGTTTGGCCTTAGGCTTAGCATACAGCATGCGAGTCCTCAAGGATTAACAGCGCTTGGTTACTGGCGATATGATAGGCGAAGGGGGTCGGTTTTATGCCCCCTTCCTTTAAACCCCTGTTGAAATAATGGAGCCCACAACCTCTCAAAAGCAACTCTCACTATAACACTCTGTAAATAAACGCTTAATTCATTTAATCCAGTTAGCGAACCCCCTCCATCATCGAGCCACCTCTAAAAGCTTTTTTTTTTTTTTTATCCGACCTTACGAAAACTCTGACAGATCGTATAACCCAAGTACTAAAAGGTATTAAGGATCCCTTCATATTTGTTCTTTTTTTAACGTTTCTAATTTTATTATTTTTCTTTCATCCAAATTTCGCGGCGCGTTTACCTCGTTTTAGAGTGGCTGGGGTTCTTCGTTCTTAATATTATTATCAACTCATTATTAATTAACTTTTATTGTTTATTACTCGGGGGGGGGGGGGGGGGGGGGAGGAGTAATACAGCTACATCGTCATCTGACAGAAATTTTATTACTAATCGTTGCGTTAGTTCTAACACCGGATAAGTCATTTTTCCCTAAGTTTTCAGGAGAGCCAAAATACGGATTAATTTCTCATTGGAATCAATGCATTAGCTGTTGGCTAAGTCGTAAACTACGCGTTTTCTGTTGGTAATAGGGTTAAACTACCAACGGAATTCGATTCTACACAAATTTACCATCAGAAACTATGCTCAAAATTGATAAAAAATGACTTATCCAGTGTGAGAACTAACGCGACGAAATATTTTTTGTATTTTAATAGTACAACCCCAAAGAAAAGTTGGGGCTAGTCGGCGGATTTCGCCACAATGCGCTCGATAGAACCAGACTAGATAAAAAATAATCCTGAAAATCCTAGGATTTGATGCAGCCAAGGTGGGAAGCTTGATCACTTATCCACGGAGCCTGGCTAGCTTTTTTAGCCTTCACTAAAATTAAATCTTTTGGTAGATTTCTTTTCTTCGAAATCTATCTACATATTGAATTTTTTATTAAAAACAAAAAATAAATAAATCCTCCATAAAAATAAAACATTTTTAATCTTCTTAGGCCTTGAAAAACGTCATGTTCAGATTAGGTTTAAATATCACATTTCTGACAATGAAATTCAAATTGCCATTTTCAATTTTTAAAAAACCCTCGCATTACTTTCTTTTTTCATACAAACTGACATTCATATCCGTTTTTCCATTTTTATTTAAAAAAAAAAAAATCCCCATCTTTTTCTATGATTCTTTCCGCATGGAAATTCAATTTTTAAACTTTTTTTAATTTTAAAAAGGCGTTATTAACTATAAATTTATTTTGCATGATAATTTAGACGTCAATTCTTTTTTAAATATATTTTTTCTTAAGTCTTAAAATTAAAATTTTTTCTTATATACCTAACCTTTGATTTTTTTTCCATTTCGCTTTGTAGTTGCCTGAATTTTGTAAAAATTTTTTTTTTATTATTTTCTTCTTTATATGCACGAAAAATTAGAATAGATGGTCTTCCACTCACCACTCAGTCTGACCAAGAATTTTTTGTTTTCTCATTCATTTTCACGCAATTTAATGTCGTTATTATATAAAATTATTATTTTTGTTCTGAAAAAAATTAAGATATTTTTTTGAGGCGGCTGGGTGGTGTGTTGTAAAAGATGGCGGGAGGTTCTCTGACTCGAGGGATATTCTTTCAGCGCTCCAGGACATGAGTGCTTCCAGGTCGGACAGCCTGTCCCGAGGTACATCTCTCAACCAGCCACAAAACAACCACAATTTTTTTCTTTTTTTTTTTTAACCTAAATGTAAGAGTTTAGACAAAAAATGTCTTTTTTCAATCAATCTAGAATTTCTCAACTTTTTATTAAAAAACGTAGCAAATAAACTAAATTTATATTCAATTTTTGTCTAAACTCTAATAAATAGCGACATGTGTAAATATTAGATTTACCGTGTAGTTTATATGCATAGAGTAGAGTTATTGTAGTTATAAATTAAAACAATAGTAGTTCTCTGGTATAATAGCGTAATATAAACGGACAATAGAGATTTTTAGTAGCACGAAATATAGAATCGCATTTAAAGGGTTTTAATTTTGTCCAATGATATTTTTCTTTAAAAAGAAGAATTAATTTTAACTTCCCATTATAAAAGTTTAGTTCTTCGACGGCGATTTGTTCTAGGAAATTAATGAAAATTCCGTGGGCCTCGAAGTCACAGGCTGTGAAATTAACCATCGGACTGTTCCGGGGGGACACGTGGGGGGGTGGGGGGGGGGGGGGAAGCTACGCGCGGTTTCCAATATCTCAAAGCTCCGCTCTTCCGGATCACATAAATTATCAATCTACCTTTTAATTAACAGACTTCTTTATGGCCCCAATCAAGGGTTGAAAAATGACAATTTCAAAGTGACAAAATTAAAAGACTTTGTTTAGGTATTTTTTGAGTAGGAAAAAATAATTATTTTAAACAAAAAATATTTAAAAAAAAATCTAGTATTTGAGCCTTTTAATGTTACTTCACAAATTAAAGATAATGAATAAAAAGTTTCAAAAGACTCAAATTTTTACTAGTGGCAGATTTTTCCTTCTTTCCTTAAATTAGAGCTTTTTAAGTTTTTTTCCAATTCGTATTACCCTTAAAATTTAATTTTTTTTGAAATATCAGGAAAATAATGCATATTAATTTTTTTTAGTGCTTTCCTGATATTTCTTCCTCAACCTTTTCCCAAAATTGTAAATTTTAAATTTGTACCTTTTACATATTGTATAATTTTGACAAGACGATATGTAAATTTTTTGTGTTAGTAACGCCTATTGTAAACATTTTTTTTCTTCACATTTTTTGGCATTTAGAATCACTTATTTTCACTGTACATTTAACCATGTTAACCTTTAGGTGCTGGCATAACTAACATAATTAAAATGTATGGCACAAAAAAAAATTAATTTAAAAAAAAATTCAAAAGTAGATATTGTGTAGTGAAACCCAAAAATTTGTATATAGATTGTGTGTGTGGGCTCATACAATTGTAGTCAAAAAGAATTAACAATGTTTGACTCTGTTTTATATTTCCAGGGGTTTTGGATTCATAACATTCGCGGACCCGTCCAGCGTTGACAAAGTACTGGCGCAAGGGACTCATGAGCTCGACGGGAAAAAGGTTTGTACTTTTTTTTTTTCTTTTTCTTTATTGGAAAAAACGAAGTTTAAACTCTTGGGGGCTACACTTCACCTGGAGGTAAATAGGCTATTTGAGAGTGAGCCAACTTTTTACATGTCGGCCATTGAAATTTAGTGTAATAGTAATATCTGCAGGCTTGGTGGGAAGGGAATTCTACTTTATCTCTTACCGTCATCATAATACGGGCACATAGAACGAACATGGTGACCCCCTTTGATATTAATAGGCTCCCCTGTTTTCCGATAGTTCAGCATATCTGGAATCCCATATTTTAAAAAAAAAGGAAGAAAAAAAGTTACAATAAAATATGGACTTTATCTCTGAAAAGATAAAAAAATTAATAAGTTTGAAGCGTTTTAATAATCGTAAATCGGTCAATAATTTAAGGTTAAGCATTAAGGCTAAATGAGTTTGCGGGATAGCCATTTGGCCTAACTGTTGAAGCTGTTGGAATTCGAAAATGCCTCCGGAGGACACCTGAAATGCAAATGCGGAACAACGGGAAAACGGGAGGAGGATCTTTATTAAAACGAAGGTGGAAAGCTGGCCCGGGTCCAGACTGCGCTTCGACCCGCATACGCCCCCTCCACAATTTGAAACCATCAGTATTTATGTCCGCAATTACCCAACCTGCTACCGTGGCACGCCTTCCTCCTTTTACCTCCTTTCTCAAGGAATTATCTTCTCTTTTCACATACTAATTTATCGTTACGCCGCCTTATTTCTTAGCACAATAACAAATTGTCTCTAAAAAAATAATAAACATTTTTAACTAGTTGAATCGCAAAGAAACAACCTTTTTAACGTTTTCTGTATTAAGAACAGAGAAGCTAAAAAACCGGAGCTTTTTGGCAAGGCTAAGAAATGCCATTTTAACGGCCTGGACAGAACCGCCCTTTTGGGCGTTTTCAACGCTTTTGCGAACAACGTCCTCCTGGTATTTTCCTTTGTCAGATATCTAAAAACCTTGAGTAGCTTTCAGGCCTAAAAAATCAAGCTCTCGCTTAACAATTTCGGCGAAAATCCTGATTTCTCAGTATCATTTTCTATAGCCCTTAGGCGTAAGACCCCCTTTTTTGCGTTTTGATTGCTTTTGCTAACAAGAAGCCGTTTTTTTCCATTTTCCATCTGAAGATTTAACTTCCCCAAATATCGCCATAATGCGGAGATAACCATTTAATATTGAAACCTTCCCATGATATTGTCCTTTTTATCAGAGAGATTGTGTATTACGCTGTCCAGGTAAGGGGTCTTTCTTACAAAGATTTCAATAAAGAATTGATTTCGGATAAAAGGAAATTCGTTTATTTCGGTTATTTGTTCCGTGATGGGTTATGAGCGCGTGCCGAGGCGATCGGAGGGGAGGCCTTGAGAGAAAAGGGGTTTAAGGAGGAAAAACGGACGACGGGGGTGGAAGAACATATTTAGGAAGCAATTTCAGGGAAGGGGAGTAACAGGGCGGGTAATTGAGGACATAAATACAGAATCCTAAAGGGCCTCAGGCCACCTGGCCCTTGGCCAGAGCCCTTCTGAGAAACGACCCAACAGCACCTCTAATTTACTCTCACGAAATTTACATTTAAATCAAATAGGTAATTTTTTTCTGAAATCTCAGTAGTTGTAAAGAAAGATAGCGCCCTGCGGTCATATTGTGCGGTTTGATAGACGTCGGATCAATAAAACTAGATAGGTAAGGGGGTGGTTCAAGTCGTACAAGTTCTGTGACTTTCGAGGTCGAGGTCATATCTAGGTTTAAACTACTCACATTCTATTATTTTCCCAAAATAATAAACCATTCTCTTTTTTTGGGGGGGCGCTGTCATGTGTCTTTTCGTTTGCCTCCCTCTTATTTCCGCGCTGAAAGGGCTTCTCGGCCAAACCTTTTGTTTTTCCATCCTCCCTTTTGTTATTCTTTTCGCCTTCTAACGCAGTTTTCAGTGGTTTTTCTCTTGGATTACATGGACCTTTTGTAAAGAATGGAATTTAGGATTTTTCTTTTCTCTCGATTGTCCATTTGTGGGTGGATTTCCAGTGTCGAATCTCCGCGCGTTTCATAAATAATAGATGTTCCATTTAAGTTTGACAAGTTATTAGGTTAGGTGATATGTTGCGAGGCAATTCCAATGGTCTTAACTTGTTTAACAACAGGATAAGTTGCAGGTTGTGAAACTTGTCCCGGGGACACAAGGTGTGTGCGACTAGGGGCCAATTAGAGAAGCAATCTAAGCCCCCCAACATTTCACCCCCTCTTCTTTCTACGCTCGCCTTAAGTAATAAGATGCAATCAATCAAAGTCCCCTGTGAGATAAAGGGTCTTATCAAAGGCCCTCTTCCACCCTCTCTCAATAGAGAGAACACTCTAATCCCTTTCTTTCACCCTCCTTCCTCAACTTGGAACGTCAGGGACATCCCTTCCTCGACGACAAATGTTTGAATATCTAACCCTTCGTCCTTTTTCAATAGAGGATATACTCTTTTCCTCACCAACCCCCCCGGAGCTCAAATCTTTGTCATCCTTCGCTGGACTTGAAACATTTTCGTTTTATCTCAAGTATCTCCCATAAGGAAAATCTGAATGCCTTCGAAAAATCTCATATCCACCCGTCGTAAGTCTCTTTTTAAAATATTGTCCTTTATCCTACATTTTCTTGAACAGACGTGTCTATATAGCCAATAAACTCTTCCTCTCCCCTTTAGTTTATTATTAACCAATCGAAACAGTCCCCACAACTCCACCAAGGGGGGCAATTTTTCCCTTCAAAATAAAATCCTATTAAATTTCATAGCATTTCAAACATTTTTATTGACTTAATGGGTCAATGTACAAGTTTTTTTAATAAGCCCGGCTCTGAGAAACTTCGTACAGGTTCTTAGCTTGTTCGTTTGTCCGCAAAACTTCCTTAAAAGTTATACTCCACGTTTGGTTCTTCGGGAAGAGTCTTCCAGACTCCGGAGGGTCAAATAGAATTGATGTTTACCGATCTCAACTTTGTCTGTGGTTCCGGCCGGCCGTAGCATTTTTTCGGACACTTTACGGCCACAGTTTCCAACCGATTTTCACCAAATTTTTACAAAACCTTCGTGAATAGTTGAACAAAAAATTCTCCAAGGCGAGTTTCGGAAAAATGGCTGAGATATGCACTTAAGGAATTTTTTAAACTGCGCTGCGACCGAACCATTGGTTCGATATTCACCAAATACATACTCCTTATATTTTTACAAATTTTCGGCGTAAAAAAAAAGTAAAAAATTAGTTGGGTGAACTTTCATACTTCCACCCTTTGCGATAGGGACATCCCTTGGGCAAAGCCCGTTATTTCTACCTTGATACTTAATACTTACGGGATTTTGAGAAAAAAGTATTTTTTTCTCAATTCAAAAATGCTTGATATCATACATCTTCTGCTTTATACTCCCTCGTCCTTAAACAGCCCCTCCGTTATACTTCCCCCTCATTGATACATCCCCCTCCTTGATACTTCCCCCTCCTATAGCCCATTATTTCTACCTTGATACTTATACTGTACGTTTTTTTTCTCAATTCAAAAATACTTGATATCATACATCTGCTCCTTTATACTTCCCGTCCTTAACATCCCCTCCGTTGTACTTCCCCCTCATTGATACATCCCCCTCCTTGATACTTCCCCCTCCTATATGTTCCTTCTTTAAGGAAGTTTTCGTTGGAAGCTCTTCAAACTAGTACTTTTTATCTTTTTCTTGCTGATTTTAGCGTAGAGTCCTCAAAATTCACCCACGATTTTCCGAAGAAAGTTAAGATCTAAAATATTAGGTGTACAAAATGAAACAGCCACAAAATTTGAATTTTGTAGATTTTAGCCGAGTTTCATTTTGTACACCTAGTAGTTCATTTTTTCAAATTTAAACATTTTAGGCGTTAAAGTCCATCAAAAGTTGACCTTCTCCGTGTAAGAAGGTTATTGAAGTAAACCATTAAGAAGGTTAATTTTTAAAGGCTTGTAAATCGTAAACCGTTACAGATATTGAAAAATGCACTAAATAAATCTGTTGGAAATTTAATTCTCTTTAATTTTTATTCTATTCATTTTTTCTCTAGGACGCACTTTTTCAAGATAAATTTATTTAAAAAAAATTATTTTCCGAAAATGGTGCATCCTAGAAAAAAATAATTAAGTACAAATTTATAGAAATTAAATTTCTACAATTTTTCTTTATGTACAAAATGAAACTCAGCCACAGGGTAAATTTGAATTTTGTAGATTTTAGCCGAGTTTCATTTTGTACACCTAATAAATAACGCTCTGTCCCGTCAGACCCTTAAAAAAACAAGCCGTTTTTATCAAAATTTCGCTTATTTCAGCGAGAGAGGTAGTCAAGTTTTGGACATATTGACAGAATGTCAAACCAGTTATGCATGAATATAATGTGAAACTCAGGTCACGTAACTAGCCGGAGCGATTCTAAATGTCCTTTTTTCCTCTTTTTGAAGAAAAAAAAAATCTTCCTGTATAACCAAAAGAGAATATTGAAAAAAATTGAGATAAAAAGTTTTCTCAAGTTTTTATTTTGGGAAATTGGATTTCAACTGAATCGTTTAAAAAATACAGAAGGGTAAAAATATTTTCGGAATAAAAGGCGCCCTAGATGTCAAGACTCGTGTTGTAAAGTTGTCTAATAGTCGGGAGAAGCTACATTGTAAGTCAAAGCGGAGGGAGGAGAGAATCCTTGATAAGGGGGCGGAGAAGGAAGAAGTGAAAAGAAGGGTGGATTAAAAAGGTGAGAGGGAGGAAGGAGCGAGAGAGAGAGAGAAAAAAAAAAGAGGAAAAGGAGATAGTAGAAGTGGGCTAGAAGAGCCTCTCGACTCGACAGAGGGACCCTCATTAAAACCGCCAACATGGGGGATTTTCGCCTCAACTCCAAAGCCGCTATATGCAAACCTCCCCCCCTCACACATCCCCCCCCCTTTTCAGCATTTTTCTGACAACTTTCAACACACCTTAGAAAACAGACACAAAGGAATTTTTTTCAAAGCATGTACTTAAAAAAATTACAATTTTTTAAACTTAAAATGACGTAACAGCGACTTACATAAACATGGAAGTTACATAATTTTAATACACAAGTCACACGAAAAAGTCTTTTTTCTTGATTTTTCTCGGTAAAAGGAAACAGATTTATCAGTAGGTAACCAGAAGTTTTTTTCCCCTTCCTCCAGACTTCTTTTGTAAATTTTAATTAAAAAAGAGATATTTTTAATTAATCCTTTTGTCGTCGAAACAGCTCTTTGACACTCCAAGTCAATATTTCCTTCCTTTTTTTTCGTTTATTTTAAAAATTCTAAAAACAAAAATAATGTTATCTTTTGAGAATATTCTTTTTTTTTCATGACACTTCATGGGCGTCGATTTCTTAAAAGTCCAGTTTTCAGAGTTTTAATTTTCTCGTTTAAAACGACATTTTAATTTCCTTAAAAAGTTATTGTTCTACCCTTAACGTCGGGTTTTTGGGAGGGCCATCCAGACCCCGTAGATCAATAGAGGATCTATACCGATCTCAACCTTGTCTGTGGTTCCGGCCGGCAGTCCGTTCCGCCGGCCGTCCGGCCGTACTATTTTTCCCGGACACTTTTCGGCAACAGTTTTTATTTACATTTTACACATTTTTACACAATTTTTTTGGTGGACATGGAAGCATCAGTGCGAATTTCGAAAAATTGCAGAGATACGTCTATTTTAAATTTTAAAAAATTCGCTGCAGAATTTTTTTAAATTTATTTATAGTCGAATTTTCACCAAATTTTTTATGTAAAAAAAAGTCTTAGTAGGGGGAAATTTTATCTTCCACCATTTGCGAGAGGGACATCCCTTGGTCAAGAAGCCTTTCTACCTTGATACTTGATACTTAATATTTTGAAAAATAAAAGGATATTTTTCTAAATTCAAAAATAGCTACTTGAAAATTACTTCTCCCCTTTTACTTCCCCTCCTTGAAATTCCCTCCATTATACTTCCCCCTCCTATATTGTTCCTTCTATTTATGGAAATTTTCGTTGGAAGCCCTTCAAAGTAGAACTTTTTAAAGATTTGGTCACCAAGATAAAAAGGGGGCTTTTGAAAGTTGAAGGGAAGTTTTGTAGGTGAAGCACCCATTTATTAACGGGAGGATAACCCGTGAAGCCTTTACTTTAAGTGCCCTCTTCGCGGATACAATTTCCTTAACGGCCTCCACCGAATTAAGGTTTTTTAGATCGTTAGATCCTCCCTCGGCGGGTTAGGCTCGTCTGCTGTAATTCCGTTAATAGGTTCGGGCACCATACGGCCCGACAAGGGTTTGATATAGGTGCGGCCAACGTTTACACCCGCAAACCCGTTTTCCTCAATAAATAATATTACTTAGTATGTAAATGCGATCGTTTTAACCGTTTTAATTGGCAATTACCATTTTTAATCGTGTTTCAAACGGACCAAGTTAAAACATGTTGTCTCATGACGTCACGTCCGAGTTAGATCGTTAGAAAAAAAAACATGACGTCACCGTCCGAGTTAGATCGTTAGAAAACCAAGTTAAAACGTGTTGTCTCATGACGTCACCATCCGAGTTAGATCGTTAGAAAACCAAGTTAAAACTTGTTGTCATGACGTCACCATCCGAGTTAGATCGTTAGAAAACCAAGTAAAACATGTTGTCTCATGACGTCACCATCCGAGTTAGATCGTTAGAAAACCAAGTAAATGTTGTCTCATGACGTCATCCGAGTTAGATCGTTAGAAAACCAAGTTAAAACTGTTGTCTCATGACGTCACCATCCGAGTTAGATCGTTAGAAAACCAAGTAAAAACATTGTCTCTTGACGTCACCATCCGAGTTAGATCTTAAAACCAAGTAAAACATGTTGTCTAATGACGTCACCATCCGTTAGATCGTTAGAAAACCAAGTAAAAACATGTTGTCATGACGTCACCATCCGAGTTAGATTAGAAAACCAAGTAAAACATGTTGTCATGACGTCACCATCCGAGTAAACAGAACCCATTATTGAGCATTCTAAAAGATGATCAGAATCGAATAGACGACAAAACAATTGGAGAGAAATCAATGCGGACAGATATATTGGTTTTTATTCTCTCTCTTTTCTTTTTTTTTTTCGCCTCTACCCGATTTAATGCTATAACGAGATTGAAACTGATCAACGGGCGCTTCGCTATCTTTTTGCAAGAAATTCAATTTGCTTTCTATTTCCTCGGCCGGTTTCGTCTCTGACTTCAAAGAGGGATCCGAATAGAATCCCAGGTCTGAATGGTACATTCTACGCTGATAAAATAATTTTCTTTTCTACGTATCCGTTTTTTTGACAATATTAGGTCAGAATCAAACAAATGAGCTTTTTAAAATTTAAAAATTCTTTATTAATAAGGCTCTTTTTGATCTTTTTCTTGCCTGTATGAGACTAAATAATATTTTTATTTTTTTCCAGATCGATCCAAAAGTCCCCAGGCGAGCGCATCCAAAAGTGAGTATTGTTTAATCACCTTCAACTTCTCGGTTGTTCACGTTTTTCTACCCTCTGAAAATGCATTATGCATGCAATTTACCCCCTGTTTTTGGTGCACGTTCTTTTATACGCGAGCCTCTATGATTTGTTCCACGGATCTACCCCGGATTATTCTCCTGAATATTGCAATTCGAATCCCGATTAGATTCCCACCTCTTTTTCCCCCTGATTTTTCACCCTCCTTCAATGATTTCAATTAAAAGATATTCACGACGATTGCGAAAACGGAAACGAATTCGAATATTAACGGTTTGAAACCGATGCTGGAGTTCATTAGAGGTTCGGGAAAACGGATATTACTTGCTGAGTCTTCCGGAAGGTGGTTTGAGTACATAGACTTCGACTTAACCTACTATATACACAAGGAGAATCCCTTCTCAACAACTCCCAAGCTGAAAACCTTGATTTTCATCAAGGGGCAAAACCACGTACTTTCTAGTTCTCATCTTAACTTTTTAAAAGTCTTTCGATTAAAGTTACCCACGAATCCATTTGTAGTAGAAGCGTACAAAACCACTTAATAATTTACAATTCAGCTCATAATAGAACGGAATTAATGCAAAGACACAGAAAGTTTGACCTCTTGACAATTAATAAAAACGAAAAGGAAGTTTTTCTTTTTCTTGAAATGTAATCTCGCTCCCCAGCTAATTAGGCTATTGCTGCAGGTGCAGTAGAAATAAGGGAATTTTCTGGGGTATCAAACGGTTGGTAGACTTGGCTGTAGCGTGACGAACCTCCTGAAGGTCACGTGTTTATACAGAATTCCATGCAATTTTCACAAGGCGCTCTTTGTACTTGCCCCTAATATATTGAAGGTCAAATTGTTCGAAGGTAAAAAATATGTGTGAAATAAAGGACATGAAAACGTGTTTTACCGTCCGATGTACGTGTTAGCCATTCTTCATGAATAAAGATTTAAAGGAGTTTGTTGCGCTCCTGCCCTCTTTATTTATTCAGGTTGTATTCCGCGATGTTTTCCCCTCCGGAAAAAAAGGTAGAGGGAAAAAAAAGTATCTGGGAAAAAGGCACGCTCTGTCAATAAAAATTGTTTTAGGATATTTCATAATTTTGGTAACGTAATTAAAAGGTTAGGGAAGTCCCTGGGGGAAAACAATTGCGTTGATACGCTTCTCCTTTTCCCGTGGAGTTTCTGAGTGGGGAAAGGCCTCTTGGCCACGGAAGTGGCAAGTTTCTACCCGCTCCCGAATTACGATACACCTAAGTTCGGAGATAAAGTGAGAGAGGGCCTTAACTCTCGTGAATACCCGGTCTAACTAGCTTCACCGTCCCCTTTGTTAGCCCTAATCACGGCCCTCCCCTCTCGTACTCCCCCAGTTCGCCTTCCGAGGAAATGGACCGAGCCATCCTCTCAAGCTTTGCACAGATTTGATACTAATAGTCTCGACCTACAGTCTCGATCGCCGATCTATAAACCGCTTGGTATAGAAATTGTAATCCTCCATTTGGACTATAACCGTTAACCCCCCGTTTTCCGACCCTCCAAATTCACATTAATAATACTCCGTTTCTAATTACACTTTGGCTTAGACATTTGCCACAATCTATTGCTTCAAAAGGGCTTTATTCAGTATTTGAATAAAAAACATTTTATCTATTTTTGTCTCCAAAACGCATCAATGTTCTTTTCAAAAACACGCCCGGCAGTTGTACGAAACTATGCTACACAAAAAGATTTTAACCTGAACGATCGTTTTAATTTAGTTTTAGTGTGGCAGAAACCGTATTTAATCCACGTTAATGTCTCGGGCGGGTTTCGTTCTATGTTTAGATCGCGTGAGGGTGATCCTTGTGTAGGTCATCTTCGCGTGCAGCCCGCGGGAAATACACTACCCTCTTTTTCAATCTCCTTACGTTTTTTCTCGTCTAACTTACTAAACCAGCATCTGTTCTGTCATGCGGGCTTAGGCTAATCTCAAACGCCTTAAACCGCCGGAGGACCATTTTGTATCGGATTGTTTGAGATTTTATGCTAGGCTGAAATCAATTTAACAGGTCACGGATTAAACCTTCGATTGTAATTAGACTAAAATTGAAATATGCTTTCCAACTGCTTTGTTAAAACGGAAACGGGTGGAGAAGGGGTAGATAGTTATGGCAGGTACGTGACTCCCGGCCTCTTGTTTCAGATTAAAGCCCGTTTCCTGCGAAAACTGATTTATTTTCGCATGTTTGAAAAAATCTATTTAAAAAAAAGTCTTTTGTCAGGTACCTTAGGGTTAATTGGAGGGCCTCATTTATGGTTTTAGTGGGTAGAGTTGTAATAGAGATAGAATCGCGCGGGTTGTGATCTCGTAATGAAGAGGTGCTCCTCCCCCGTGCCTCTGGCACCTCCGACCCTTCTTGTAATTGAACGCAAATTACCCACTCCCCGTTCACAGCGTTTTCCCGCCCTCGGGGCATCGTCCTTGTTCCGTTCGAGACGTCCCTTTGTGATATTCAAATTCGTAAAGTTAGACCGGCTCGATATCCCCTCAATTTCCGCGTTTCATTAATTGGATGAAAACCAGGCCGAAAAAGAAGAAATCGTTTGATCTAATTATGAACGATGAAAAACAAGGGTTTTAACGTAAAATAAAGGCTTTTTTCATCCCCCATATGTGTTTTTTCTCACAGAACTCTCCAAGTCCATTACTGCAATTGACATGTGACTTTTCCTCTTTTTCTTTTCCCTTTTCCGGATCGAAGAAGGATTTCCTACAAGAAAATGATTAAAACCTCTGGTAAAACGATAAAAAGGCGAGATTAACAAGGGACAACTTTTAATATGGTCGAGTTACTATGGGCGAAGGGTTCTAATTACCGCTAACTCCAGAAACCGCCTCTCTCTCTAAGGATTAAAAACTTTTACTTCGACTCCCTTTTAAGGCGATTTGAACCCCTCTAGTAGTTCTGATATTACTGCTTGAGTGTCACGATTAGACAAAGAGAGGAAAAAAAAATGTAGAGATAAAGAAAATTTTTTTATTTAAAGTATGAGTTTCGCAAGAACTTAAGCCTACCAACCTCGGTTTATACCATAAAATCCGATTTTTTCCCTCAAGATTTAAGTCTCAATCTTCGGTTTCATAAGAAAGGAGCTGCCCAACAAAATAGCCATAGAAAGAAAAAAATCGCTTTTTGCTCACTTTGATCTTAATTCCTTGAACACTATTTTTAGGTTGATTAGAAACTTAAGGTTTTTTAACCAGATTTAGAGGCGTCGGATTCGAGACAAGTGGCTTTTTAGGACGTTAATGTCTGGTTTTTTAAGGAATTCAAAGGTTGAAATATTTCAGACTTTTAAATTAATACCACACGTTTAAGTGCTTATGTTACCCTTCCGGACAACCGTTGAAAATCAGTTTTAATTAACGTGAGGGGGAGAGCGAAGATATTCAACCCCGGAGGGTGAAAAAAAAAAGAGAGAAAAAAAGGAGAGAGAAAAAAACTGGGAGAGGGATTGCGAAAATTCCACTTTAGACCCTTCTACGTACCGGGATTATTAAAAGAAAAACCCTCATGAACGATGAAAAGGTTTTGCCGTGGAATATTTTAATGTGCGGGATTGCCCTCGAACGTCAGCGGTGAAGGGGGAGTAAAAACGTCAGATTTTTCCTTTCCCATATTCTGATTTTAATGTGGGGAAATTCAACCTCCGGGAGAAAATTTGGTTTTATTTGAAAGATTAGATGAATTTAGAGCTAGGTACTCGAAATACGTCAGAATCATTGAAAAATAATTGAAAAACGGCTTCGTACTAGTTAATTTCCGAAAGGAAATAACTTTGACGTAGCCACTTTGAAGCGCTAGGGCTGTCACCTAACGCCTTTCTGAACCGCCGGAATGTCAGATCCCCCTTCCAACAAAATATCTGTCAAAAACTCCCCCTTTTCTTAATTAAACAATACTCTTTTTCAATTTCCTTTTTTTAAAAAGAATATAAAACAATTAAATTGATAAAGGTTTTTTGTTCGTTTAAAAAATGGAGAGGGAGAAATGGGCACTTCGATGAACATTTAGGGCAGTGAAATTGGTAGATATAGATAAAGGAAATGTCGCGGGTGTTTGTGTAAAGTGGGAAAACGAGGGTGGCGTGGAGGACATTGTGAGATCGGTGCTATTGGCCGCCGACCGCATTCTCCGTCCCCCCTGACGCTATCCGACCCCCGGGGAGGGGGGGGCTGTAGGGGGGGGCTGTAGCCGCCAGTAGCACCGGCCAACTACAATACTGGACATTAGGGACAATTGTGGCTCGGGCTCATTCCCTATTCAATGCGAACCTGGGCATTGTGGGGACCTCCGAGTTAGCGAGGAAAAGGGGAGAGAGAGAAAACTTGAATGTTCCACTCCTTACATTCGAGTGCATATTTCAAATTATATTCTTATAGAATTCTTTGTACTACTCCCCATGAAACTAACATTATTGCCTTCTTTGAATTTTTTCTTTTCATTATTTAGCATAGATCAGTATAAACTTTAAAATTAAAATGGAAAAATATTATTGGCAATAAGGCCTCTAAATGTGGAAAAAAAACAGTAGTGAGAATTTCCTCGCTACCTTACCGCAATTTAATCAAATCATCGCAATAAACAAAAAAAGTTCCGTTTTCCGTTTAGGGGTTTGAAAGTGAAGAAAAATTAGTTGTTTTCCCGTATTAGGGTTTGAAAGAGAAAAAAAGTAGTTGTTTTTTTTAGAATCTGAAAGAGAAGAAAAAAGTTGTTTTCCCCCATTTAGGGTTTGAAAGAGAAAAAGTAGTTGTTTTCCGTTTTAGAATTTGAAAGAGAAGAAAAAGTAGTTGTTTCCCGTTTTAGGGTTTGAAAGAGAAGAAAAAGTAGTTTTTTTCCCTTTTTAGGGTTGAAAGAGAAGAAAATAGTTTTCCGTTTGTTTGAAAGTGAAGAAAAAGTAGTTGTTCCATTTTAAGGGTTTGAAAGAGAAGAAAAAGTAGTTGTTTCCGTATTAGGGTTTGAAAGAGAAGAAAAAGTAGTTGTTTTTCCGTTTTAGCGTATGAAAAGAAAATTAGTTGTTTCCGTATTAGGGTATGAAAGAGAAGAAAAAGTAGTTGTTTTGTTTTTCCGTTTTAGGGTTGAAAGAGAAGAAAAAAGTTTTTTTTTCCGTTTTAGAATCTGAAAGAAGAAAAAGTAGTTGTTTTCCGTTTTAGGGTTTGAAAGAGAAGAAGTAGTTGTTTTTCCGTTTTAGAATCTGAAAGAGAAGAAAAAGTAGTTGTTTTCCGTTTTAGGGTTTGAAAGAGAAGAAAAAGTAGTTGTTTTTCGTTTAGCGTATGAAAGAAAAGAAAAATTAGTTGTTTGCCGTATTAGGGTTTGAAAGAGAAGAAAAGTTGTTTTTCCGTTTTAGAATCTGAAAGAGAAGAAAAAGTAGTTGTTTTCCGTTTTAGGGTTGAAAGAGAAGGAAAAGTAGTTGTTTTTCCGTTTTAGAATCTGAAAGTGAAGAAAAAGTAGTTGTTTTTCCGTTTTAGAATCTGAAAGTGAAGAAAAAAGTAGTTGTTTTCCCATATTAGGGTTTGAAAGAGAAGAAAAAGTAGTTGTTTTCCGTTTTAGAGTTTGAATGAGAAGTCCTTTTTTCCTGTTTTTAGGGTTTAAGAAAACTAAATTTTTACCTTCTAAAGTACATATTGCGTTTTCAATTGGAAAATTTTTAGTTTTTCCACATTTCTTTTTGTCTAAAAATCAATTCTACTTTCTATTTTGTGTTCCCCTTTTTTCACACCCAAAATTGGTTTTATCTCATCTTTATTGCTTCTAGATTAGAGTTGTACCTGGTTCACCAAAAATTAGCCCACTTTTGTTTTTCAATCTCCCTCTTATTTTCTAGTGGAGTTTCCGCTGAATATAATTGCGAAAATAAAGTTTTTAGTTGTATTTTTTAGTCATGAAATTAGAGTGAAAATTAAAAGCTTGAAGTAATTAAAATTTAGAAACTAGAATATTTTAATTGAAAAGTTTAAAACGAGAGATGAAGTTATAAGAGGTTCTTTTTTTAAAAAAAAATCCGACCCCGCAATCATGGCTAGTAAAGAAGGTACATTTTATAATTGAGACACTCCCTTAAAAACGCAAACTCAGTGTTTGTCCTAAGGCTTTTAATTAGGTCTAAAGTTTTTGCATCCGAAAAAAAGGAGGAACTCGAGGATTGAGTTTTCTAGAAGGAAAAGAGGGGACTGGAAATCAATGGTAGGAATGAGATGAGAAGACAAAGTAGGCTTGGGGACAATGGGGCTGTTAGGGATGCCCTAATATCCGTCCCACTTAAAGCCCCTAATGTTACCGCAGGGCTGAGACCAATATACCTAATGCTTATTGCTCCCACTTCAACCGTATTTACATTTTAAATTACTCTACCGACTTGACTCACTATCTCTCTATCCGAGCAATGGAATTAATTTTACTGTTTTTGAATCCATAAAGAGGATATTAAAACTCAACACTAAATCCTACCCTAAAGCTCTAACTTTGTTTTAGCGTTTATTTTTTTAAAGAATTACATTTCATACAGAAAAAAATGAGCCTATAGGCTTTTAAAAAATGCCTGCATTGATTCTTAATACATTAGAGATTGAAGCCTTTACGGTGCACTTTCTAGATTGAGGCGATTTTTTCTTCGAGATTTTTTTTTCTACCCTCTCTCGCCTTTCAAGCAACTAAAAAAGGAAAAGATTTTATCTTCCGGGTGACGTTCTCCCTTTTTTTTCACCTGAAAATATATTTTACCTTATTATAAATCCTTCATTTTTACAACAGGGCATTTGTTACACTAACGGATTATTAGTGAAATATACCTACGGTTATTCTGGGTGAAAAAAAATTTATATTCTTTGTAATTAGTGCGTTGTTTTAATTCCAGTTATTGTCAAAGTTGTCATTTTTAAAGGTTTCCGAAAAGTCGAGAATCAAACTTTCCTTATGGGCCCGAGCATTTTGTTTCAAAAGCAAGAGATCGCAGCACTTTCGTCCCTAAAATTACTTTCCTATTTTGAGCACTAAGAATCGTCGGAAAATTTTTTTCAAAAGCTAATTCGTTATTTTGGGAATTTCTACGCGGTTTTGGGAGCAGTTTTTCCGAAATAGGTTTCCTTCGGAAAATGGAAAACTTACTTTTTGACTAAAAATTTAAAAAAATAAACCGCTAGTCATTTTTAAGGGTTTGACGAGTTCTTTCCAAAAACATATTACATAAGAAATCCGATGAATAGTTTTGATGTAATCATTTTACAAAGATTTGGAGGAAAGTGCCGGGAGTGAAAAAAACTTTTCTCCTTTCAAGGTCAGAGACCGGATGTATACCGTTTTAATAAACTCTGTGAGATCATTAGTTCTCGAGATATTGAGGTTTTCTTAAAAATGGAGATACCCGTTTTTCTCGAAAACCGGGTTTTTTGACCTAAAATCAGTTCTTATTAGGTGTACAAAATGAAACTCAGCCACAGGGTAAATTTGAATTTGTAGATTTTAGCCGAGTTTCATTTTGTACACCTAGTAGTTCATTTTTTCAAAATTTTGAACATTTTAGGCGTTAAAGTCCATCAAAAGTTGACCTTCTCCGTGTAAGAAGGTTATTGAAGTATAACCATTAAGAAGGTTAATTTTAAAGGCTTGTAAATCGTAAACCGTTACAGATATTGAAAAAATGCACTAAATAAATTCTGTTGGAAATTGATTCTCTTTAATTTTATTCTATTCATTTTTTCTCTAGGACGCAATGTTTCAAGATAATTTATTTAAAAAAAAATTATTTTCCGAAAATGGTGCATCCTAGAAAAAAATAATTAAGTACAAATTTATAGAGAATTAAATTCCTACAATTTTTATTTATTAGGTGTACAAAATGAAATTCAGCCACAGGGTAAATTTGAATTTTGTAGATTTAGCCGAGTTTTATTTTGTACACCTAATATTCACATAGATCTTCTGGAATTTTTAAGCCAAATCGGTGTACGGGCCAAAATGCCCCCTTAGCCAGATATTTTGGGCTTATTTTTAGTTTTTATATTGGGTAGTGAGAGAAGGGTGGAGTCCTTTCGGATTGTTTTTACGGATTTCAAGTTTGTCAGTTGCACGGAACGTCTCTTGAGTGACATTAATCTTTAAGGAAAGAAGGAGGTAAGGGATTCGGGAATAAAAAATCGATGGTAAAACGGTACAAGCCGTGGAACGACTGTGTGGGCGAAGTTGATGTAGCGCGGGATGGAAAAGGAAGCCTTCCCCGTAGTTGGAAAGTGCGGGGAGTGAGAGAGAGAGTTTTGCCAAAATCACCCCCACGGGTATTTACATCCGGAGAGTCAGGGTGTGAAAAAGCACCGGTAGGTTATATCTCACGATTGGAGTTAAGCGGTTTAGGCCCCGGCGCTATCAGTGTTGTGTCGAGGGTGTTTTCGGGGGGCGGGAAAAGAGATATTGATAGAGAGGCGTGTTTGGCGGTGGACCCGGACCGGTAATACCTGCTTTAAGTCAGTCTATAGCGGCCACGCTTCTCTAAACCGTCCCTTTCTATAAGCCCCCACACGAAAGAAAAAATAAGTTTTCAATTTTTTTTAAATCCATTTCATCGCTATAGACCTATATATGTAATAGACGAGAATCGGCAGACCGTTTTCTACCGCAATGCACCACGTTTTGAAAAAAGAAAAGAAGAAAAAAAAAGCAAAAAGAGGCAATTTTTTCTCTCTTATATCCTTCCATTTGTGAGATTACCAAAGAAGACTGTATTTTTAAAACGATGGGAATGAGCAATTTGTCGAAGGAGTACGATGCCAAATAATTCAGTTGAATCTTCGCAAAAAGAAAAAACTTCAACACCCAAGATTTTAATGGTTCCGGATCATTTAGAGCTCATTTGTCTCGTGAAGTAAAACAAAATTGCATACATGTGAATTGTTTCCGGTCGTGTAATCTAAAGAGTAAAGTCACGCAATCTGATTCCAAAAGGGGTTTTTAAACTTCTAGACACGCATGAAAGTCTCGAAATAAAAGAAACGATGGAACTTCAATGACTTTCTTCATTTAGGCTGAAGCCGACGTCGTCTGGTCTGATTCACGACTATCAGCTATTCTGAAATCGAGTATTTCTCTTCCCCCAGGCTTTATTTTCATTTTTTTCGTAAATCCCATTTTTTAACCCACCCTGCAGAGAAGAAACAAGACGCCTCCTTTGTTACCCGTTTTCCGAGGCATT
Organism: Orius insidiosus; assembly: GCA_014119065.1. Taxonomy (NCBI): domain Eukaryota; kingdom Metazoa; phylum Arthropoda; class Insecta; order Hemiptera; family Anthocoridae; genus Orius; species Orius insidiosus. The sequence goes on from JACGAQ010002349.1 coordinate 21,424, forward strand.
GTATTTTTCACCCATGACATATTCTCTTCAACTTCCCAGATTGACCTACTTGCCGAAATTTCGCCTTTTGAAAATTTCGTTTCAATCTGTTGATTTACGAGGACTTGTCTTTTGAGCGGAGTTGTTAAAGTGTTTTCAGGGAGAGTTGCCTCTTTCAAAAATCAATAAGTCCCCATCATAGCGAGTGTTTTAATTACGACTAATCCATCCCTAAATATTCCCGGAGTATAGCATCCCCTCCGCCCCCCGCCCTTCACAATAGAAACTCTCTCTAAACTGCTGATGGAAAACTTTTCGAGTGATTAGAAACCTTAGGTTGTTCCAAAAATGAATTTCATTTCGCTTTTCACTCTTTTGTTGCAGTAATCAAATTTCCTTTGTACTAATTTGGCCTCTTACCGAAAGACTTTTTGCCCAGAAAACTCAAGGTTGCCTCCTGCTCAGCCAGTACGTCCATTGAGCGCTTTTGGTTTCCATTTTTTAGATTTCAGGCATCTTCAAGTTGTATTTTTTAAAGGGGACGTCGTAAAAAGATGCTTCTGGTCACATTTACACGATTTTTATTGACTTTTTGATGTTTAACCCTTAATGAAGATTACGGCCGGATGTTATGGAGACGTGAAACTTTTATGTGGCATTTCAGGCCTTCATGACGTTAGTTTAGATGATTCAATGAAAAATAAATTATTTTTAGCGCGAATAGGATTTTTCAAGATACAGAAATGAAGGATGGAAATTTTAAAAATCTTCCTAGGGTATTATTCTGCATCGAAGATTCCCTATGTGCTTATAAACGCCTCTTTATGATAGGAGCTTGTCAAAGAGGTGAGAAGAGTCTTCTGCTAAAGAGAGGCTTTATATTCTCACTCTTAAGAAGGGATGAAAATCCTTCTTTCCGAGTTCTTTTGTCACCTGGAGGAAATCTATCACGTCAAGATTTATAAATATGAAAAAAAGGTTCAATACGACAGTTTGCCGATGAAAAAAAAAAGGTTCTGGGGATGACCCAGCCTTCAATTTTCTCCAAGTGGCGTACGAAAGGAGGGACCCGCGAGTGATATACTGTTTTCCCGAACGTTGCAATATCCTGAGTGAGCGGATGTGGAAAAACCACCCCCCTCTCTTTGTAGGGACCGGGCAAACACCGCGCTATGGACAATGCCTTTGTAATATCTGACTCAGCAGACGAGTTATATCACCCCCTTCACCCCGGACCTTTTACAATCTTTATTAAACCTCCCGAGCAGGGAATATTTTGACAATTAAACTTTTTGATGATTAAAATGTTTTGAAAGTTGCCAACTTGCTGATTATGTATTAATATTTGAAGGGTGCTAAGTGTAAATATCGTTTGCGGTGGTCAGATGAAAGAGGATCTCCAAGGATATATTATTCAGGGTTGGATCTAATAGGGTGGCTCGTACACGTAACAACCCTCAGAAGAGGGAGAAAAAAGAAGTTTTTTTAATGATAATATTCTACCTCAATTTCTCAACCTATTGGTACTCGACGGGCACTTTCCAAGTCGGATACAAATGCGTTGTACATGAATAATGTGTTTGCCCCGCCTAAGTTTTATCTCCGTGTGACAAAACCCTGGATAAGAGTTGGTGGAGGAGCTCGAGAGATAGAAGCTGTTTATCATGTCGGATACAAAGTTGCAGGTTTCCACCCCCTCGCCCCGACGTTCTTCCTTCCCGAGCCTCGCCGCCGACCCGTGACCCCCCTTTTCACTCTGAATTATTTCCCCCTCTTCTTTCTCCGATTCCCTCCCCGTTCAACCTATCCTTCCGCTTAGGTAGAAACTCACTCATTAGGAACTAGGTCATTTGTCACCGGGTCAGCCTGGAAACGACTCAGCGACATAAGGGAAAGTACGGTTAGACCGGGACCCTTCATTATTTTTTCAATAACTGAGAAATATCATTAGCTTGGTTTGAAACTCCCTAAGCATGCGCAGAAGGATTTGCACGTCAAATCTGACGTCAGATGAGACTGTCAAACGTCATATTTGATGTGCAAATCCTTCTGCGCATGCGTTAGGAGTTTCAAACTGCGGTTGAAAGCTATTGTTAGGACTAAGAGCGCTAACCCTAAAAAATCCATAGGAGATATGCAACGACACAGCATCCAACTATCATCAGTGTATATGATTGGTGTGCATTTCGTCCTTAACAGGTTTGAGTTTTGTTCTGGCTGGGTGATTCGAATTTGAAGGAAGCAGCGGAGTGTCTTTATTGTACATATTAGGTGTACAAAATGAACCTCGGCTAAAATCTACAAAATTCAAATTTACCCTGTGGCTGAGTTTCATTTTGTACACCTAGTAAATAAAAATTGTAGGAAATTTAATTCTCTATAAATTTGTACTTAATTATTTTTTTCTAGAATGCACTATTTTTGGAAAATAATTTTATCTTGAAACAGTGCGTCCTGGAGAAAAAAGGAATAGAATAAAAATTAAAGATAATTAAATTTCCAACAGATTTTATTTAGTGCATTTTTTCAATATCTGTAACGGTTTACGATTTACAAGCCTTTAAAAATTCTTAATGGTTATACTTCAATATCCTTGTTACACGGAGAAGGTCAACTTTTGATGGACTTTAACGCCTAAAATGTTCAAAATTTTGAAAAAATGAACTACTAGGTGTATAAAATGAAACTCGGCTAAAATCTACAAAATTCAAATTTACCCTGTGGCTGAGTTTCATTTTCTATACCTAATAAATAAAACTTGTAAGAAATTTAATTCTCTATAAATTTGCACTTAATTTTTTTTTTCTAGGATGCACCATTTTCGGAATATAATTTTTTTAAAATAAATTTATCTTGAAAACAGTGCATCCTAGAGAAAAAATGAATAGAATAAAATTTAAAGAGAATTAAATTTCCAACAGATTTTATTTAGTGCATTTTTTCAATATCTGTAACGGTTTACGATTCACAAGCCTTTAAAAATTATCCTTCTTAATGGTTATACTTCAATAACCTTCTTACACGGAGAAGGTCAACTTTTGATGGACTTCAACGCCTAAACTGTTCAAAATTTTGAAAAAATGAACTACTATAGTTAGGACGAAAAACATGTTTAGTTTACCATCTCTTGTACATTTCGGTCTTTTCGCTGTACAGATTGATTGGTGATTGTGCTAGGATGCAAGATGCATCTAGGAGATAGTCCGGTAGGATTTTTTTGGTTAAATTTTAAAGAAAAGAACGACTATTTCTATGCATTCAAGCCTCCTAGTCTTGCCAAGCAAAAATTAGGCAGATCGAACTACGGGTCAGGTTATTCTAAAAGGGTTGTTTTCTAGAAATAACTTTAGCGGATGATGCTCACAAATTGGACTGAATGGACTTCCACCTATGTTACCCTAGCACAAAAATAAAACGGATAAATTTTTTAACAAGATTGTCTGGATCACGACCTTTCACATAGCGCCCCTTACGAGGACATAATCGAGTTTAAATTGTTTGTAATCTCTAGCAGCCGTTCCACGAGTCCGCTTCCCCTGAATTAATGAGCGGCTAAATACGGCCGGAAATAGATTGATGAGTTTTCCCTGTACGATCCCGACCGGTCCTCCCCTCCCGGCGAACCAACCCTTCGAAAACAAATCGCTCCCTCTCGTGAAGCAGACGACTCAATGCCAAAATATACAGAAGCCCTCTTTCAATCCTTATCTTGGACCAATTAATTAAAATTTCCCATCCCCCCTCAATCAAGATCTGATAATGAACCGTAACCAGTTTCGTCTTTGATGTTTTATTTTCAACGTTAAAAAATCCTTTTTCGGACACACGAATCTCTAATTAAACCCAATCGAGTTTACAAACGTTTTTCCCTTCAATCAATAAACTTGTTTAAAAAACTCTTTTTTTTTTCAAACTTTAGCGGTTTCGATTATGATTATTCAGACACCTAAGTCCCAACAATTAATGACAATAAAGAGAAGAGGGCGAGTCTTTCAATTAGCCCTGAGGATGAGAGTGCCTTTGACAACGTCAGATTTCTTAATAGCCCCTTTCCACCAGCTTTTTTCTTCTTCTTTTTCGGCTTCCGTTCATTAGACTCGTTTAATTCAAGCCATAATTTATAAGGAGGTTCGGTTCCTCGTAATTTTTAATCACTTCATGTCCGGGGGTGCCATCAAGGGGAGAGAGGGGGGGAGGTCTGCGAAAGACGAGTCTGCTTTTTGATTGAAATTTATGATCCTGACTTGTTTTTGTCTCTATTCTCGTCCTTATAACATCTTACACGCTTAAAAATAATTTTTATGTAACGTGGAAAATTAATTTCACACATTTTTAGGGTGACAGAGAAAAATTGGTTTATTTTCCCGGTTTTTAGGGTTCAAAAGAAAAGAAAAGGTCGTTTTTTCCCGTTTTTTAGGGTTCGAAAGAAAAGAAAAAGTCGTTTTTTCTTGATTTTAGGGTTTGAAAGAAAAGAAAAGTCGTTTTTTTTCCCGTTTTTTAGGGTTCGAAAGAAAAGAAAAAGTCGTTTTTTCTTGATTTTAGGGTTTGAAAGAAAAGAAAAGTCGTTTTTTCCCGTTTTTTAGCGTTGGAAAGAAAAGAAAAAGTCGTTTTTTCTTGATTTTAGGGTTGAAAGAAAAGAAAAGTAGTTTTTTCCCGTTTTTAGGGTTCGAAAGAAAAGAAAAAGTAGTTTTTTTCACGGTTTTAAGGTTTGAAAGAAAAGAAAAGTCGTTTATTCCCGTTTTTTAGGGTTCGAAGGAAAAGAAAAAGTCGTATTTTCTAGTTTTTAGGGTTCGAAAGAAAAAAAAAGTAGTTTTTTCCCTTTTTTTTTAGGGTTCGAAAGAAAAGAAAAATCGTTTTTTCTTGTTTTTAGGGTTTGAAAGAAAAAAAAAGTAGTTTTTTCCCTTTTTTTTTAGGGTTCGAAAGAAAAGAAAAAGTAGTTTTTTCTTGTTTTTAGGGTTTGAAAGAAAAGAAAAGTCGTTTTTTCCCGTTTTTTAGGGTTCGAAAGAAAAAAAGGTAGTTTTTTCTTGTTTTTAGGGTTGAAAGAAAAGAAAAGTCGTTTTTTCCCGTTTTTTAGGGTTCGAAAGAAAAGAAAAAGTAGTTTTTTCTCGTTTTTTGAGTTTGAAAGAAAAGAAAAGTCGTTTTTCTGTTTTTATTTCTTGACTTTAGTAGTTTTTATTTCTACGAGAGGTGATTAGATTAGATTAGATTAGATTTATTTATTTTGCAGAGAGACGTGTACAAACAGCCATGCAATTGTCAAAAATATAATTTACATCAATTAGTTCACTTGTATACAGAATACCTTTTACTTCCACATGTTCGTTTCACTATATTCCTCGACACTATACCTAGGATTTTCTATAATTTGTTTTTTAACTTTGTTTATAATTTCAGATCTTTTCAATTTTTTAATACTGTTTGGTAGGTTGTTATATAGGCGGCATGCATACAAATAATTAAAGCTAAATGTTCGTTTTTTTTACACAGAGGGATAACTAGATTATTTTGTTTCTTATATCTAGAGTTACTGTACTATGCTTATCTAAGTTATTAATCAGGTACTTCAAATTTTTATATACATATAATCCAGGTACTGTCATTACATTTAGTTTTTTAAAGAGAGGCTTGCAATGTTCATTGTAATTGGCACTGAAAATTAGGCGTAACGATTTTTTTTGCATAAGTAGGGCTTTTGAGGCATATGTTTCGCCACCCCAAAACTCTACTCCGTATGTTAGAGCTCCTTGAAATAGACCCATATATATTAATCTTTTTGTATCGATGTCTATTTGATCTTTTAATTTATGGATCAGGAAGCATACTTTTGCTAATTTTTTGCAGGTGACATCAATGTGTGCCCTCCAATTTAATTTATTATCTAATGAAAACCCAATGAACTTTACATTCTCCTCTGGACCTGTCAGGGAAAAAGTTATTGATTGATTTTTCTGAGCATTTAGTATTAAAAAATTTGAGTTGAAATAATCATATATTGACTCTAGAGTTTGATTAAATTCATGCTTATCTATATTACTAATAAAACTAGTGTCATCAGCCAGTTGATGCACCTTAATTGTACAGTATAAATTATTCACAAAATGGCTTAGATCATTAACATATAAATTGAAAAAAAGTGGTCCTAGGATTGATCCTTGAGGGACACCGCACATCACAGTTTTTTGACTAGAGGAGTTATCATTATTTATTATCACATTTTGTTTTCTGTTGATAAGGAACTTTTCACAAAATTTCCAAGCATTTCCTCTTATCCCGTAGTAGTAGAGTTTGTCTAGCAATTTTATGATCTATGGTATCAAATGCTTTGGTCAAATCACAGAGTACCATTCGTGACTTTTTTGATTTTTCGAAATTGTCGTTTATATATTCCAGCAACGAGTATATTAAGTTTGTTGTACCCAGATCCTTCCTGAAGCCAAACTGACTGGCGGAGAATACGTTATTCTTTTCTAGGAAACTGACAGCTCGAGTTTTAAATGCATTTTCAATCACCTTTGAGAGGATAGGAGTAAGGGCTATAGGTCTATAGCACTCTTTATCTTTCTTGTCTCCCTTTTTAAAGACAGGAGTGACTTTTGTTATTTTCAAGGCCTCTGGGAAACAGCCCTGTTCAAATGCCAAATTCACTATGTGTGCAAAAGGGGTACTAATTTGTTCTTTGATCCGTTTGATAAGGTTAGATGACATGCCGTACACATCCGTAGCATCAGAGGGCTTAATTTCTTTTATTATTTTTATAACCTCTTCAGGCGACACTGGTATCAGAAAGAGTGAGGAGACAGTGCGAGGGGACATCGACAAGTAGTGGTCATATCTATTTATGGAGTTTGCGCACGACTTTGCGAGTTCCAATGGTTTATCTATGAAGAAGTCATTGAAGATTTCAGGATCTATATTTATATTTTGTCTCGATTTGATTTTTCTATTCTTATTTATTATGGACCAGGAAGCTTTTGAGATATTTGAAGACTGTTCTATTAGCCTGCTATTGCTCATGAGTAGGTGCTTGTTTTTTAAGTCATTAAAGTCTTTTCTTGCTTCTTTGATTTTTCTATTCAATGCAGGGCTAGCTGTTGTTTTCCTTAAGTCTAACATCATGAGGAGCCTTTCTTTCGCACGTTTGACATTATCATCTACTTGGGTGTCTATTTTACGTTTTTGAGCGTCAGAACACTTCTTAAGGGGAAAATTATTTTTAAAACAGGTGAGGAAAATATCCCAAAAACAATTGAAGCTGATGTCTAAGTCAGATTCGTCGAGAACCCCTTGCCAGTCAACTCCGCCTACTGCCTGAACGAAATTCTCAATGAATGTTTCAATTTTGATAGGACGAAGATACCAATAGTTTATCTTCGCCCTCACATTGTATCTCCATAAGAGTCTGATTCCCAGATGATCAGAAGAGAAGCAGGTAACCGTGTCTGCGTGGTACTGTGATTTATCTAGGTTCGTAAAGATGTTGTCGATACATCTTGAACTATTATATCGAGTGTTAGTCCTTATAGTTGGTTGAAGACCAAATATACTCAACATGTTTAAGAAATCCGCAGATTCTGTATCCCGCAAGACGTCTATGTTGAAATCTCCCATCAGGAACAAGAATTCATGCTTAATTTTTATGGTACATAGTACATCAAATAGTTTTTCCAGAAATACCTTTACATCCATACTATCTGTTCTATAAATACAGACTATTACGCATCTGAAGTCTTCCAAATAGATGGCTGAAAATTCGCATTTACTCTCCTCTGAAGAACTTTCAAGATTACTTATCGGGCTGTAACGAATGTTCTTCCGAACAAAAATGGCAGAGCCTCCATGTCCAATTGTGGGTCTGCAGTACGACGATCCCAGGGTAAAATCTTCGGGAGTGTAGATCGTGAGTTGTTCTGCTGAACAGCACCAGTGTTCTGTAATTCCTAAGGCAATCATATCAGTATTTTCGTTGACAAATTCATGTAGTTCGTTAGATTTATTTCTTATACTTTGCAGATTTATATGACAAAATTTAATGCCGACAGCTTCTTTACTTCCTATGGTAGAGTGGTACTGCGGTGCTTTATTTATTCCGGTAGGGATTTTTGCCGTCTCCGGAATAAAAAACGACGAATTTGAAGGTCTTGAGGCCAGAACTCAGCGCTCATTATCTGATTTTCAAACGCTCTGTCAATTGAACATCTGAAACTTTCAAAATTTCCCTTACTTTCCAAGGAAACACATTCTATTTTACCTATGTTTTGGATTTTCCCTCTGATATATTCCGCCACACATTCCACCGTGGTACCTTTTTTCACTTTTCCAATGAATATGGAAAGTTGTCGAGGACCAGCTTCAAGGTTGGATGAGTTTAATCCAGTTCCCTTTATAATAGGAATCTTCCTCTTTCCATTTTTTACTATCTTAGTCCATGCCTCGTCCTTTTTCCTTCTGCGGTATTTGGGTTTTCGTTTAAATTGAATGTTTGTTTGTTTACGTCGCGGTTTCTGTTGTCGAGCTCAGGTTTTGTGACCTGAACAGGTTGTCCACCATGATCTCCGGCGTCCCGTTGATTTCCCTTTTCGGTGTTCCTTTTCGGTTTCTTTTCAAGGTTTTCCGGGTGCGCTCTATCGGTGTTCCATGGCGACGGAAGTTCCCGCGATTTCTTATTCTTATCTTCCTTATCACTTTGATGATTTTCTGTTTCTCCTATTTTGAGTTCTAAAACGGCTAATTGTTCTGTGAGCAGGATGTTCTGCTGTACGATTTCATTGTTTTTTTCGAGTACTGATTCATATTGCCCTTTGACAGCAATAGACAGAGCCAGAAGTGATCGTTGGGTCACTCGTTGACTACGGATCAGGTGACGCAATAAATCATCTCCTTTTAAGTTTTCTAAACTTTCCTCCTCGTTTGAAGCATAAACTTCATTTTCCAAAATTTGTACGGCCTCATTTAAGAGGGAGATTTCGTATAAAGCCTGCGACTTACCTCGTTCTTTAGGGTTAGGAATCGCAGTCTCACAACATATGACTTTGGAGTCCGTAATAACTAGTCCTTTTACCTTCGCACAGCTTGGGTGGAAGTGAGACGCACACTTTTCACACACGACCGAATTTTTTACATTTTCTCGTTTGCATTTCGCACAAAACACAGATTCAGTCGGTGAGACCGAATTTGGAGGTGGAGTTCGGTCCACGGCCATCATGAGAGGTGTAGTGTTACTCGGTCCAAAAACAGGGAAGAAACAATAAATCGTTTTCTTTTGTTCGATTGCAAAATCCTTCTCTCTTTTTTCTACAAAAAATCATAACTCCATGACGGAAATTGAGGCGAGACACTAGGTTTCTTTTAACATCATTTTTTGAGCTTTGAATTGAAAATAATAACGTCAGCCACATAATTCAGTGGAGGGATCCTGCTTTTTAGCCATTATTTTGCTTACTCATTTTTGATATCAAAGATGTACATAATAAAAAAATGTACCTAAAAAAGTCCATTTTTTATCCATTTATCATACTGATTATTCAAACAATGCAAAAGTCTATTAAAAAGGCTTAACTTTTTCCTCGTTTTTTAGCCACCATTGTTACCATCATAGCTTGAAAAAGGTAATAAAAAGTACCTTTTTTTCTCCTCTCTCTGAAGGTTCTACGTTCATTTCCTGCCCTCACATGTCATTCGAATGTATTCGGCTTCCGACCTGCTTGAAAATAAAAAGCGCTGATGATAAAAGGGTTAACCGTTTTATCCGTGCGACTTAAATCCTTTTTTTGAGCGTGCGTGACTAAATTTAAAGATGACCGGAGGAAAATGGATGAATTTATGGTGTAGAGATATTATTAATCCATCCCCAGGTGTTAGGTTCCTACAAGTTGCTTCCCAAGGGCCCATCCCTCATATCCCGTTTTCCCCTCCCCGGATTTATAAACTTGACGTATGAAGGTAGAAAAAGATTAATTTTTTAAAATGTCCAGAAAATTCAGTAAATTACGGAATCTGGTGCATTGTAGGTTACCTCGAGATATTGATCCTATATTGCTTTAGACCGACCTATATAATTATATACGGAGTTTCCATCTCTTTTCAAACAGTACAAATTGAATCGCACATCGATTTTTCAAGTTTTCAATCCCCTTTTTTTCAATTTTTTTCAACGCAGTTATTAGAGCATACAATCAAAAGGCAATTTTAGAAACAAAACAAAATTTAAAAACTTTCCCCTTAACGGGGTTTCTTCACGAAAAATAAAATAAACTTGAAAAAGTTTCGAATCTGAAAAGTTTTATCCTTTATTCGTACCGAGAGCCAAAAAGTTATTTTAACATGAAAGAGACTTTAGTTTGGATATTTACACTCCATTTACTTGAGTGGACTTAAAGGTTATACATTCCTATCTTCAAATCTCTTTTAATTAAATGTGGACGTTTTTCAATTTCTATTTTAAATGTATTATTTTATCTCACTGTCAAATATGGATGAAATGGGACTAATTCTATCCCTCACAATAAATACAATCAAAAATACTCATATTTCGTTAGAAAAAAAATTTCAGTCAGGGGAACCTTCTAAAACCATTTTTGTTTTTGAATGTTTTGTAGCTATTCCGGCAAAATGATTGACTATATTTTATTTTTTAATTTTCCTCGTCGATTTTCGACAATTTCATTTTCCTGTTCAGGAGTTATTCTGGAACCAACAACAATTTATTAGGACAAATATTTTTGGTTCCTCTCCTTTATACTTCCCTCTGCTTAACACTCCCCCTCTTTATACTTCCCCCTCCTTGACACTTCTCCTCCTTTATACTTCCCTCTCCTTATCACTTCCCCTCCTTTATACTTCCTCTTCTTTATACTTCACCTCATTTATACTTCCCCTCCTTTATACTTCCCTCTCCTTTATACTTCCCTCCTTTATACTTTCCCTCCTTTATACTGCCTCCTCGTTTATACTTCCTCCTCCTTGAAGCTTCCCCTCCTTTATACTTCCCCCTTCTATATTGTTCCTTCTCTATATTTGTGTTGAATTATAAAACCTTTGACTTGCGATGAACATTGTATAATAATTTAATTATAGTCATAAACATAATTATTAAAATATTTTGCAATATATTCAATCATTATGCCTGCTTGGCAGCAAAACACTCACAAACTAAAACTAAGTACTGGTTTGAAGAGCTCCAACGAAAACTTCCTTAAAGAGAAGTAAAAATATAGGAGGGGAAAGTATATGGGAAGTAAATAGGAGCGGGAAGTATAACGGAGGGGGAAGTATAACAGAGGGGGAAGTATAACGGAGGGGGAAGTATAACGGAGGGGGAAGGATAATGGAACGAAAGTATAACGAAGGGGGAAGTATAATGGAACGAAAGTATAACGAAGGGAGGGAAAGTATAAAGAAGGGAAGAATATGGAAGGGTGAAGTTTTTATTTTTATTCGAAAAATTTTCCTAGTTTTTTTGAAAAATTTTCTAAGTTTTTTTTTTTCGAAAAATTCTTAGAAGGAGTAATTGGTGAAAGTATGGCGAAAATCGGACGAACGTTCGGCCGCAGCGAATTTTTTAAAATTTCAAACAGACATATCTCCGCCAAAATTCAAAAATCCCCTCGTTACATTCTTCTTCTCCGGCTAAAGAAATTTTTGTGAAAATTTGGTGAAAATCGGATGAAAACTGTGGCCGTAAAGTGTTCTGGAAAAAAAGCTACGGACGGCCGGCCGGAACCACAGACAAAGTTGAGATCGGTAACGATCAATATTTGACCCTCCGGGGTCTGGAAGACCCTTCCCCAAAAACCCGACGTCGAGGGTATCACAATAACTTCTTTAAGGAAGTTAAAATTCTTCAGGCAATTAACAAAAACGTAAATTCCATTTTAACGTAAATAACCATTTTTTTAAACCGAAATTTCATAAAATTTGTATCTAGTAATTGAATTTCTTTTTCCCTCTCCCAAAAAAGCGTTGGTTAAATAACTTCTCTTTGAGAAAGTTAAAATCTTAAATTGTATTTGGGTAGTTATTAAATATTTTAATGTTTTATGATGGTATATTGTGGTAGTTGTACAATTTGTCGGGAAGAAAGGGGTGGTTTTGTGAAGGGTGGAAGAGTCCTTGGGGAAAGCGGTACCAGGGAGAGCTCCCACCCCACAAACAACGCTTTCCCGAATAATCTCCCGATTATAACATCACCATGATAAATCACGTATTTAATTAAAAACATTTTTTTTCCCGAAAAGAAAAAATAAGGAATTAATATGTGACATTGGGTTTATTTTTCATGTAGGGTTGGAAATCTTTAATCATAAGGGAGGGGTGGATTTTTTTTTGTCCGTGTGCGTGCGGGGGGGTTGAAATTGCGAGTGGGGGGCGGGACATGCGCTCTCCTCGGCCGTGACACCCTGTTCCTGCCCCCGGCACCACACGCAAGCCACCCACCGCCTGCTCACCACTATCCAGTTTACCCTCTCACCTGCAACTACCTAAACATGGTAAGCTATCTTCAAATATCTCATCTCATTTCTCGTCACTTCTCCCTCTAAGTCATTTTCGAAACCGAACTCTTTTTAAACGCAATCCCCCTCCGTTCAGTTAGGAGTTTAATCGTCGGATTTTAATATTTTCTACGATGGTGAGTCCTAAAATTACGATTTAACGTAGCCTGACTTGAAAATAGTGTCATAGACTTAAATAAAAATATAAATTTCATAAAATTCCTAGATGCTCTAGTGTTTTACGTACAAAAAACTCGCATGGTGTTTATTTACGGAACGCTTCGGACCGTAGAACTTAGTGTTTTTGAGGCATGAGGTCGAAAAGTAGACAAAAAATTTTTTTAAATGACGCGGATTAATTTGATAAAAAAAGCGAGAGTGAATGAGACATACAGAATCACAATGCACGCCTCCTTCACTATTGGCATTCCAGTCCTGGTTTATCGGTCTCCCACCCCTTTCACACCCTCCCCTTCTTTCATTTCACTTTCTATCAAAACCATAACAATTTTTTTCCCCCTTCTTTGTATATATTTGTGAATTCTCAGACAAGTAAAATATTGAAAAAGGTCCGATCGTATTAATAAAAGAAAAGGCTGACCTTTTGTGGGATGCCGAGAGAGAGAGGGAAAAAAAAACAGAATTGCAATTTTCTCCCTAGAATCCCCTTGACGAATGAATAATACACCTGATTTCAAATGGCTTCTTCACTCCGGACAAAACACACGACTTTAATCTTCCAAGTCCGATTTTTAGATTCCAAATAACCGTTTTTACATCGATGAAAACCCCCACTCGTAAATTTTTTATTTCAAACCCAAAATACAGACCTAAAATGTCAAATCCTAAATCGAAAATTTCTTGAAAAATAAAAATCTTCGGCTCTATTTGAACGTAGAATTTAATTTTTTAATGTTCAGATTAGCAAATCGGGAGTAAAGACATAAAATTTTAGTTTTTTATTACATATTTAAAAAAATCTAAAGCTGTTTTTGTTCTTTTTTCGCTGTTCATGAACCGTTTTTAACTTCCTTAAAAAAGTTATTGTGATACCCTCCACGTCGGATTGTGGGAGAGGGACAATCTAATTTAGTCTTCTGTGTGATTTTGAAATTTTGTCAAAAAAAAAAAAATCATTTCTCAGATTTTTACCAAATTTTGAATCTAATGTCAGCCTCCTCCGGAAATCCGGGTTTCTCATTTTACAATAAGTTTATTTTCAAATTTCATTGCTTCATTTTGGATCTTTCAGCCTCAAATATCTGAAATAAACAATGTTCTGTGTATGTAATTATTATTTCTTCTATTTGTAATAAGTTTTGACCTAATTTTGTATCTAATGTTCAGCCTTCACAGATTTCTAATTTTTTGTATCTAATGTTCAGCCTCATATAATACACTCTGGTGATTTAAGAAGACGTTTATGTTTCGCAATAAATTTTATTGATCTCATTTATCATAAAGAAAATTCGTTTTATTGGATAGAAGGAGCTGAAAGAGGTCGAGGTGAAGAAGGTGGAGAAAGATGATTAATATGTTTTCACCCTGACCCTCATCTTTATTTTGCCAAGAAAGCGAACAAACAAAAAGAGATCTCCATTTTGAAGGATTCTCGATTTTTGCCCTTTTAAATAATTTTAAATTAAATTTGTCCTTTTAATCGCTAGGGTGTTAAATAGCCATAATTGTCCCGGTAGATACACAAAAGAAGGTAGGAAAAGGGATAAAGGGGTGGATTTAAAAGGTGAAGCGGGTGGTTTTGAGCAGATTTATACACGGCTCCTTACCGCCTCCGTATTAAGATAAGACCCCCTGGACCCCCCTCCCTTAATTACTTCCGTTAATTACCGCAAGCTCATTAATTGCTAAAAAAGGTGTTTTTTCAAAAAAAAAAAATTAAATGTAAGCGGAAAATCCATAAGGGGCTGTTTTTCATCCGAAGGGTCGGAGATATCGTCTCGAGGAAAAAACAGAGGATGATTCATGCGGGTTAGGGCACTTCTTTCCCCTCCTTTTATGCCTTTTTTTTTTAGATTTATGGCACCTTCAATTCTTCGGGCAGCTCTAATATTAACATCACATTGTTATTGAAAGGAAGATTAATGGCGGAATATATTAATATTAAAGCCCTTGTCAAAATTAGGCCTCCCCTAAAATGTCGATATTTTTGTTGTTAAATAAGTCAATTTTAGTGTTAAAATAATAAAAAAAGATTCAGTTGAAAGGGGTCTTCTTGACCGAAAGGTAAGGGCTTCGGAATAAAAGATTAGGAGGAGGTTGACATTGAAGAGGGTCGACCCGAAACCGTCTGATATGTCATTTAGCCCGAGCCCCTAATCTCCTACGCGGTGGAGGCATCTACACTTCTTTTCAGCAATAAATCATTATTTTTGTCTATAGAAAAGTTTTATTTTTCTCTCTCTCTTTCGGCAAATGTGGTGGGGATTTCTTTCTCCATTCGTGCCGGAGTCGAATTAAGGGTTCCTGTTTCTCGAACTTGTTCTTCACTTTAACTCCTTTTTCTTTTCGACTTCTCTCTCCCCCTTCGCGATCGGTTCCGTGACTTAAAAGTTAACTCTTTTTCGAAAGGACTCTATTTTGGGTTGCACATGTGAAGCTCCGTACCAGGAGCAAAGGCTATCACTTTGACAATTGTATTCTACAAACACGACTGACAATATCACGCTTTTTAGATTGATATTCCTTTATAGGATTCCTTCTCTTGAATAAAGTGCTACAAATTAAAAAAATCCTTCACTTTGTTTTCTAATATCGTTTGAAAAGAAATTTAGTTCGGTGGGTGGGGAGAACGTGACGTCATTGGAGTACCTGGAACCTTGACTTTTTATCCAATCTTCAAAAATCTTCCTTTTACCTATCTTAGATTTATATAAAAATTTATTTTAAATCAACAATAAACCAATAATAGAGGAAGAAATGACTTTGATAACTTTTTCCACTAAATCTCTCGGAGATAGTCCACAGTGAAAAGATAGAAATGATTGTGATAGAATTGCTCACCTGACGAGGCTTTTTAAGCCGAAACGTGTCGTGAGATACCCGTTATCACAGTCATTTCTTCCTCTGGTTTATTGTTTGATTTAAAATCAATTACCTTGCGGGATATTATACGCTATTTAAATTAAAATATAATAAAAATTTATTGAAAATAAGTCTAAGTTAGGATTTTTTGAAAACCGCGATCTTTGCTATTTTTTTTCAACCTAACTAAATATCTTGTGCAGCAGGGTGTTCCAGCATGAGTGGGCCATCAACTTTACGTCAAAAATGCATTTAGACCCAAAAAAAAGTAAAATGTAAACCCCCCTGATTTTTGGACTAGGAATTGACTCAATTTGGTAGATCTTGGTTTTGGTATACAGGGTATACCAGGGACCTAAGAAAAAGTTGCTTAAAATTGAGGCGCTCCGGGTACGAAGGGCGAACTCGACGTCGGAAAAAAATTTTTAACTCCCTTAAAGAAGTTATTGTGATACCCTCGACGTCGGGTTTTTGGGAATGGTCCTCCAGTTTTTTTTTCATTTTCAGATTTTAGACCTTTTGGTGAATACACCCATACAATTTTTATGTTGAGTTCGCCATTTTTTCCCCTTTAAATACGTAAAAACCGAAACTTTAAAATGCGAATATCTCGGAACTACGTTTTGTCGAGTTCGCCCTTCGTACCCGGAGCGCCTCAATTGTTCGTAGAATCGATTAAAAGCATAAAAACCTATGGTTCTCTTTTAAAATAACAAAGTTAGCACCTCTCTGCGCCACCCTGTATAGCAAAACCAAAATCTACCAAATGTAGTCGATTCCCCGTCCAAAAATAAGGGGGTTTACATTCAACTTTTTTTTCGTAATCACGAAATGCTTTGCCGCAAAGTTGCCGGTCCACTCTAGTTGGAACACCCTGTATAATCGTGAAAATTTGGCGTTTTGAAGAAAATTGGATCTTTCAAAATCAATGTGGCATTGTTTCCATATTTTTTATCTCTTTAATTTGATAATATAACCAAGAATTTTAATGGTGTAATCTAATCTTTATGAACGATACTATTGGAATACATCGCATTATAGCTTTAAAAAATTTAGGAATTGCCAAAATGCGTTAAGAATCTGTGTAAATAAAAGGTTTTGAAATAAAATTTTCCCTTTGAGAAAAAACTGAGTCATTAATTTGCCTGTCAAGAGAGAGAAAAAAAAGTTTTGAGTTGTTTACAAGGGGGTGTAAAAAAAATCGTCAACATCGTTATTTATCCCGATTCTTCTTCCCCACTTGAAATTTCGTGGTATTTTAAAGATGTGTGAAAGTCGAGCCGGGGAGGGGATGTTAGCCTCCCTTCTATAAATTCAGAATCGGATCAATTGTAACGAGATTGTTTTGTTGGTGGGCGCGGGTTGGAAAGGTTCGGAGGTAGCCTTCGTCCGATGGGGTTGTTTGGGAGGTTGAAAAGGAGGGATCGTCCAGGGGGGTTGTAGAGAGGCCAAGGGTGAAATACTGGCCTTCTCTTATTGTTTCTCTCTACCGCCCCCGAACAAGTTTCCACGTAAATTTTCCTCCCTTTCTGCCAATACCCAGAAATCTCTTTCCCAAACGGTAAAAGGATAAAAACCCCTTATATGTTTAAAAATATTATTTAAAAAAATATAAATCGGTGATAGTGACGCCAAATAGATAAGGGAGTACATCCGAACTGTCCAGATCTAGAAAAATTTTACACCAGGCTTATCTCAATGCAGACTTTTTTTTTCTCCCTCCGATTCGCATATTTCAAGAGAGAAAAAGGGGAGCAAATACGAACATGGTTTTTTCCTCCCCCTAATGTTTCGAAATTGAACTCGAATATGGCCTATCGACAATTCTGAATCGCCTTTTGAGACACCGTTTATTGGTTGCAGATAAATATTTCCCCTTCTTTATTTACCCTTTGACATACGTTTTCCTTCCGAAAAGAATGATTTATTTTTTGTTTCAGATGGTCACTAGGACAAAGAAAATCTTCGTTGGAGGCCTTTCGGCTCCGACGACGCTGGAAGACGTCAAAAACTACTTCGAGCAATTCGGACAGGTGAGCATTTAGAGAATAAATGGGAAGTAAATTGCCCCCTTTCCGGGGCAACTATTTAGCAAGTAATTTAATATTATGGGTTTCTGAACTCGTCAAGGGTAGATGGGCACGAGGGATGCTAACGTTTCAGAATAGTTTTGTTCGCCCCGAAAGTTGAAGTGGTTGCTGACCCGTTTCAATATCCCTTTCGCTCGCACCGTCCTCTTTAACCTCCCCTTGTCTCTTCCCGTAATTAATTATTGTCATGAAAACGCAAAGGGTAAAACTGGGTAATTACTAATTTCAAACTTCAAAGTTTGCAACTATCGACTTTACATGGCTGGAACGTTTTAACCCCCAAAATGCCTTTTTGATCCAAAAAAATCAGCTTCCATACGAGCTCTCAGCAGTTCTGCCACTTTTTCGTGGACTCGCATATAAAATGATATCAAGGTTAGCAGTTTAAGGGACGCTCTTCAGCTGGAAAAACTTGTCCCCAAGCTCCGCAAATTCTAGCTAACGAAGCGACTGCAGTAGCAATTGCTGCCCCTTCTGAAGCAGATAGGGAAGGCCAAAAATGTGACCTTTAAAAATTAAAGGACATTCAGGAGTGGGTATCCTGTGGGCTATCCTCTCACCGAAGAGCCCTTGGGCCTAGTCTTCAGGAGGACATTCACTCCAAAGGTGTGATACTGGGTGCAGAGTCCAAGCCATGTGTAAAACTGAAAAAGATTTGGTTGATTTTACTTCAAAACTCCTGATTTCTATGATATTTTGCCCCAAAAAATGCGTTTTGATGTCAAATAAGGTCCCCAGAGTAGACCATTTTGTGTGTGTGAAACTCACGATGATTTTCGAACTCTCGATTTTCATAGTATTTGGCCCAAAAATGGCATTTTGATATCAAAAAATAGCCACAGAGATAGATTTTGTGTAATACTGGGCGCAGAGTCTGAATAGTGTAAAACTGACGAAGATTTAGTCGTTTTTTACCTCAAAACTTCATTTTCATGAAATGTTGCCAAAAAAAGGGCATTTTGATGTTAAAAATAGCCGCAGAGTAGTCCATTTTGTGCAATACTCGGTGCGGAGTCCAAATAAAGCGTGAAACCGACGAAGATTTAGGAGATTTGAACCTCAAAACTCTCGATTATCACGAAATTTCGCCAAAAACTTGATATGTTGCCCGTATAATGAGAAAGTGAGCCCCCATAGTACAAAAATAAAGTTTAAGAAGGGTCAAAATATAAAGAAAAAAAAAGGGACGAAAAGAAACCATTATGAAGGAAAAATGTGATTCAAGAGACGAAAAATCCAGTTGCCGTTAATTCAGCGTTTCTTCCCCCCGGCTCCGTCCATTAGTAACGGAAGATTTCACTTTTGAATGTCCCCAAATCACCCCCCGCGTTTTTATTCTTTTTTTTTTCCTCCTCAAGAAAAAAATCGCCGACTGAATCTTTATTCAGCAATATATGTCTTTTGTTGAGGTGAAACGATTTAAAAATTTCTATCACGTATCTGACCCCTGTCTTTCTATTCGACCATCAAACGTTAAATCTGAAGTTTTTAAAAATAGAACATATTTTTTTAAATAATCTGTCTTTACAGTAAATATGAAATTTAGCCAACTGTGAAGATAAGGATAAAAGCTAAAATTACGTTATCGGTAACCTTCGGATTAAAAAAAAAAGTTTATTTTTATATTAACGTTTTTTTTCTTCGTTTATTATAGAAAGTTTTTAACACTCTAGCACGGACTGCCTCTTAAAAGAATGCAGGGGTTTAGTTATTGGTGCCTCTTGACGTCACCACTTGGGCTGCAACAAAAGACTTGGTGGGCTCTGTAGTGGGAGGGAAAAACCTTTAAATGTCTCAAGAAGCTTCGATCCTTCCCACTAAGCATTAAAAAACCCCTTTTAAGAATTTTCAAGTGACTTTTCGTGCCTTGAATATTTATAAAAAAAAATTTCTTTCTCTAAGAAAAACTAGAGTTTTGTTAAAAGTGAGAAAAAAAAGTTTACAAAATTTTTTTAATGATTTCATTATTTTCAATTTTTTCTATTTCAAACACGTTATAAATTTTACATCCACCGACGTGTCTGGGATGTGAGTAGGTACTCACGAGAATAGTATTCCCTTGAGTCGGGGTAGAAATAGGGAAGAGATCTTGACGTTAAACAGCTTCCCTGGAGGCAAAAAAAAAAAGAAAAAAAAAAAAAAAAAAAAAAAAAAAAAAGGGAGAGAAAATCTAAAAAAAATCCCTAGAAGGGCGAAAAAATCAACCATTTCAAATAAAGTACAGGCAAAAATCAAAAAAAGTCATTTAAAAAAGTAAAAGGATATCTAAGATCAAAATTATGACTCCCAAGGTGTGAAAACTAAAGAAAAGCTTTTAAAAAGTCTTTAATATGTATATGGTTTCTCTAAAGTTTCTATTCAATGGCTCTTTTTATAGGTTTTTTAAACACTTAAAGGATCGTTATCAGTATTTTTAAAGGAAGATTTAATATAAGCCCTGACGTTTTTAGTCCTCAATCTTGAATAATAAATGTAGGAAAAAGTAGAGTAAAAGCGAGAGGTGTCGATTTTGAACGATTGATCAATATGGTCTCTACTTTTCTATATGGTAAAATTTATTTTTTTTTACCTTTTGATAAGCCTGGCGAATTCTGCACTATAGGGGGAGCTTTGCCATATTGCCATGACACCCTTTTCAGGGGTACCTGAAGGACCTTTCCGACAGATACACAGATTAGATTGATAAGACGAGGGGGTGAATTTTGGGGTGAATTTTTTCCTCTCGCAAGGCGAGCTCGTTTGATAACTCGAGGGTTTTTTTTTTCCTCTCACAATAAAAGCTCGCTTGGAAAGAAAAAAATCAAACCTCTCCTTGCGAAAGGAAAAAAATTGACCCCCTCCTGTTATCAAACTAGTTTGAATTATGGAAAATCTCCAAGATGGATTTTTGAAAATACGCGGGAACTAAAAAACACATGAAAGCTCGCGCACGCGCGTTGTTCTGGTTTCGTAAACGCACATGTACTCAGTATTTTTTTTGCAAATTTCTCTGCCAAACAAAAATCCCTCTACTCAACCGGGTGATCCAGTTTTGCCTCCATCCAGTTTTGCTCCATCTTTGCGAAAGGAAAAGTACTGGTTTGAAGAGCTTCCAACGAAAACTTCCTTAAAGAGAAGTATCTATATAGGAGGGGGAAGTATAACGGAGGGGACGTAAAACGTAGTGAAAGTATATGGAGGGGAAGTAACGGAGGGGGAAGTATATGGGAGGGGGAAGTATAACGGAGGGGGAAGTATAACGGAGGGGAAAGTATAACGGAGTAGGAAGTATAACAGAGGGGGAAGAATAATGGAGGGGGAAGTATTAAGGAAGGGGATTAGTAGGGAGGGAAAGTATAAAGGACAATTTTGCAAGTTTGTTTTTGCGAAAAATTTTCCGGGTTTTTTTTTTTTTTTTTTTTTTTTTTTTTGAAAAATTTTCTAAGTTCCTTTTTTTCAAAAAATTTTCTAAGTTTTAACTTTTTTTTTTCGAAAAATTTTTTAAGTTTTTTGTCCAAAAAAAAAATTTTCAAAGTTTTTTCGAAAATTTTCCGGGTTTTCCTTTTTTTTTTTTTTTTCGAAAAATTTTCCGGGTTTTTCTTTCTTTTCTTTCTTCTTTTTTT
>JACGAQ010002350.1:0-42624 GCA_014119065.1 Orius insidiosus
TGTCGACTGTTTTCGTTGATAATTCTCCGGCCCACATGGCGGATTCTGACCCGGAAGAGGGCCAAATCCTCGAATTCTCTCCGGCCGTCTCATCAGAAGTGGGATCACCAGATTCTCTACGCTACGTTTGGATGATTAACCAGGTGATAATAACAATATTTTTAATGAAAATTGCCCGCCTTCGCTTCAAGTTCAGTCAATCAGTTCTTGGCTCGTCACAGCCACTCTTCCTTGGAGGAAATGGCCGTCTCATCAGAAGAAGGAGGTGGTGGCCCATCAAAAAGGTACCAACCTCCCAACGTAAAACCTTCATCTGCTCCCAGATGTGGGAAATTTTCTTCAGAATGCCGGTCCCAGACGACCAGCGACAACACGACCTGCTATTCTTGTTTGGAGAAGGGGCACATTGCTCCCAACTGCCCGAGGAAGAAGAACCTGACCAGCGGCCAGCAGTCGTCGCTGAAGTCATCGCAGCAAGCCGAGAAGCTCGTCGGCCTCTGTGTGGCTAACCGAGAAGGCACCTTCCTTCATAAGGGTGATATTTTTCAAATATTATTTTGATTCGGGGTCAGAATGCTCACTCCTCTGTAAATCTGTTGATGCCTGTTTTCACGGCTTATTTTTATTCTCACCCAGAAGTTGGTGATTAATGCCTCAATGTGTAGGCTGCGGAAGGATGATCCTCCGATTATTTGCAACGCTCATGATAAAAGCGTGCAAACTGAATGTGAGCCCAGTCAATTTGAATTAATGGTTAACATGACCAAAGGAGGAGCTATGCATTCTGACACCTCACCATAGAAATTCCTTGATATCAGAAATATCAGCTGATCAATTTTCCCTTGATCTTTGCGATGAAGAGGAGATTGAGCTGTTCGGTGGGGTTTTAGGCGGTCACAGAGCTGAAGTCCCTGGCCTTGATTTTAGTACTGAAAATCTTTCAGCTTCAGAACCCCTTGAAGTAATGCCAGTAAGCAATGCTGATTTTGATAGCATTCACACTGATATTCCGGTTAATCAAAGAAAAGAACTTTTAGACATTTTACATAAATATTCCCAATATTTTATCGATGGGATCCCAACTAGTCGAGTAAAATCTGGGGAATTTTCTATCCGTTTAATCGATCCCAGTAAAATCATTCATAGGCGTCCCTACAAATTAAGTCCTGTTCAGCGGGAAGCTGTTAGGGAACGCATTTTAGAATTGGAAGCGGCTAATGTTATCCGCCCCAGTTCTTCGCCTTTTGCCAGTCCAATTGCTAGTCCCAAAGAAAACAGGGGGCTACCGACTTGCCGTTGATTACAGAATGCTAAATTCCAATACAGTGCCTGATCGCTTTCCCCTTCCACTGATTTCCGACCAAATTGCTCGTTTAAGTGGATCAACATTTTTTAGTTGTCTTGATATGGCAAGTGGGTTTCACCAGATTCCGGTGGAAACAAATTCAATCGAAAAGACTGCTTTTGTTACCCCTGATGGACAATGGGAATTTTTAGCTATGCCTTTTGGCGTGCGGAATGGCCCCAGTGTCTATCAGAGGGCTATTATGAAAGCCTTAGGTGATCTGACATTTAATTATGTCGTTTGTTACATGGATGATCTTCTTATCACAGCTAGTTCTCAAGCTGAGGCTTTAGATCGCTTAGATAAGGTCCTTGATGTTCTAACATCTGCAGGATTTTCCCTTAATTTATCAAAATGCTCTTTTATTGTGTCCAAGATGAAATATCTTGGATATGAAATTAATAATGGAGAGCTTAGACCTAATAAAACAAAGATTGAAGCTCTTACAAAATTATCACCCCCCACTAATCTTCGGTCCCTTCGCCAATTTCTTGGCTTAGCCTCCTATTTCCGACATTTTGTAAGAAATTTTGCACTAATTGCAGCCCCTTTATTTAGATTGACTCGAAAAACTGATAATGATAGTAAGAACCGCCCGATTGATTGGACTGAAAGTCATGAGGAAGTTAGGCAGCAACTTATTGGCCTGCTAACTTCTGAGCCCATATTAACAATTTTTGATCCCTCGCACCCAATCGAATTGCACTGCGATGCAAGTTCCTTGGGATTCGGTGCTATTTTAATCAATATTGTAAATAAAAAGCCAAAACCTGTGGCTTATTACAGTAAAAGGACTTCTCCAGCAGTCAAAATACCATTCCTATGAATTAGAAACACTTGCGGTGGTCTACGCTATTAAGCACTTCCACAATTATCTGCAGTGTTACCATTTTACCGTAGTTACTGACTGCGCTTCTCTCCGTGCTTCGCAATCTAAGCAGGACCTATACCCCGTGTCCAAAGATGGTGGTCTTTTCTGCAATGCTTTGATTTTAAGCTAGAGTATCGACCATCTGCCCGAATGCAACATGTTGATTTTTTTAGTCGTATCCTATGGATGCTGATGAAACAGTCAATCTTCCTGTGCTTGAAAGCCCTGAAGAAATATCCCAGTCATTAACAGTTGAAAGCCCTAAGGAAATACCCCAGTCATTAACGGTTGTTAACCTTGATAACCAAAAGATGAGACCACATGGGAAATTGCGAAATGTTAAAGATTCTCGTAGTGTGGAATCCTGTGAAAAACGTGTGGATTTAACAGCAATTTCTACTGATTGGTTGCTTACCGCCCAACAAACTGATCCATTTATTTCGGATATTGTTCAAAAGTTAGGCAATGACGAAATACACCCAGACCTGCAAAACACCTATGAAATGCATTCTGGTATCCTGTGCCGTAAAGTTCAAAGACATACCCGGACTAGATTTCTCCCGATAGTCCCTCATTCCCTTCGATATGCTGTAGTTTCAAATGTTCATGATTCTATTTTTCATCTCGGATACGAGAAAACTTTAGAAGCATTATACCAACATTATTGGTTTGAACATATGGCAAAATATGTTCGCAAATTTGTCGATAACTGCCTTGTGTGCAAAACGTCGAAAACAGATTCAGGTCCTAGACAAATTCAACTTCACCCGATACCCAAAGTTTCTGAACCTTGGCATACCCTTCACTTAGATGCCACTGGTAAATTGAGTGGGAAAAAGGATTCTAAGAATACCTTTATGTTTTTATTGATGCTTTTACAAAATATTGCGTTTTGCAACATACCCGTTCTTTAGATGCCACTAGTTCGATTAAAGCTTTAACAGCTGTCATAAATTTCTTTGGTCCGCCCCAACGTATCATTTGTGATCAGGGTACTAGTTTTACTGCCAAAGACTTCCAAGATTTTTGTGTCTCCCATCAAATTGACCTCCATTTTATAGCGACAGGTGCCTCGCGCTCCAACGGTCAAGTGGAACGTCTTATGAGCACCTTACGCAATATGCTTACAGTTGCTGAAGCTGATGAGCATAAAACATGGCAATCTTGTATTGGGCATATTCAATTGGCACTTAATACTACACCACACAGTAAGATATCCCCACTCCAATTAATGTTTGGGAGGGTTTCCAGACCCCTACAATTAATTTCTGTGACTGGCCACCTAACCGATCAGCCTTCTCCCGATCTTCAAGATTTGCGTGAAACTGCCGCACAGTTAATTGATAAGCAAGCTGTAACTAGTAAAGCAAGGTTTGATATTGGAAAACCTGCTGTGAAGCGTTTTAATGAAAATTTGGTTTTTGCTCAGACAGAGGTGAGGAACAGAGTTAAATTGGATGATGCCTATCGTGGCCCTTATAAAATTGTTCAAGTTTTACCTAACGATCGCTATAAGTTACAGTCTGTTACTGGAAAATCTAAGAAATTTTTAAATATCCCCACGAACGTTTGCGCAAGGCTCCTTCTATGACCGATACGAGTCTTCCCGATGATGGGGAGTCTTCTGAATGACATTTGGCATTTTGCTGTATTTTTGGTGACCTTGGATGCGCCAGGTCGATTTATGATTCCGCCTTAATGGCTGGTTATTGTTTTTACTCTCAGTGACATTTGGCATTTCGCTGTGTTTTTGGTGACCTTGGATGAGCCAGGTCGATTTATGGTTCCGCCTTAGTGGCTGTTGTTTTATTTTCGCCTTAGTGGCTGTTGTTTTTACACAGTGTTTTTGCCGGTGTGCTGAGGGTTGTAAATAGGCAGTTGGGGTCTCTACCTTGCTTGGCATCCTGCGTCGGCCCGTCATGGTTGAACACCCTCTTCGTTCTTCCCCTTTGCGGTGCCGGCGTCTCGCAGCCTTCTTTTCTGATAGGGATTGTCAAGCCAAGTGAGTTCGAGCCTCTCTGTCTTCCTACTTCTTTTCTCTGACTTGTGCAGTTGTAGTCTCTACCTTGCTTGGCATCCTGCGTCGGCCCGTCATGGTTGAACACCCTCTTCGTTCTTCCCTTTGCGGGCCGGCGTCCTCGCAGCCTCTTCTTTTCTGATAGGGAGGTTGTCAAGCCCAAGTGAGTTCGAGCCTCTCTGTTCTTCCTACTTCTTTTCTCTGACTTGTGCAGTTGTAGTCTCTATCTTGCTTGGCACCCGCGTCGGCTCCGTCATGGTTGAACACTCTCTTCGTTCTTCCCCTTTGCGGTGCCGACGTCCTCAGTCTCTTCTTTTCTGATAGAGGGATTGTCAAGCCCAAGTGAGCTCGAGTCTCTCTGTTTCTTCCTAATTTTTCCCTGACTTGTTTTTGTTATTTGTTAAGCTTGTGCGCACTTCGTTCGTTGGCTCTTTGTTTGTTTGTCCCTGTGTGACGAATTGCACTATGTGTGCAACGTTACAGATATGTTATTTTTATTTGACTGTTTTGCGATAGTTGTGACGCATTGCGCTATGTGTGCAACGTTACAGATGTTATTTTTATTTTAATGTTTTGCGATCGTTGTGTGACGATTTGCACGTTACCGTGTGTCTTTTTATTTTACTGTCCTTAACTGTTCCTTTGTACTACACTGTCTGTTCCTCCTCTCTGTGCAGCGCCTTGTGCGTTTTTCTCTTGTGTGTTCATGCACTTTCTATGCGTATGGCATTTCTTTTGTAGGTTCTGGCACGGATCATGTTAGCCGTCCTACCTAATTTGCTGCTCCTTGCTTGGTGCTCCCGAGGACGGAAGCAATGTCAGGATCGCCGTGTGATGTAGCGGCATCCCATCTTCAGAAACCATCTCTTCTAGGGACAGCGCTACCTATCGAGCGTTTACTTTTGTTTACTTTTATTTCAAATTAATTTACTTTTGAATTTCAAATTAATTATTGTTTAAATTATGAAACTTTAATTTATTCATTACGTTTTAATTATTTTAATGTTTAATTTTGTTATTTCTCGAAACACTTTTAAGTGTCATCTTGAGCCGCTCAAGCCACCCCTGACGGACGCCATATTATTATTACACAGAGATTTACAAAACGCATGTTGCTAACCACGTTTTGAATATATTGTGAATTATCATCTTTAATTTTGTTTTCTGTTTTGTTTTGAACTAAATATTGTTTTTTCGTCCGTCAAGGGGGAGTGTGCTCGTCGAGAGTTAAATAAAGACTTATTGTTTCTCATTGACTGTTTTTTTTCGTTGATAATTCTCCGGCCCACATGGCGGATTCTGACCCGGAAGAGGGCCAAATCCTCGAATTCTCTCCGGCCGTTCTCATATATGTTGGGGATTTTGCTGATGAATGAAAAACTATATGTTTACACTTCTTTATTCTACAATAGAAATGAACACTGACAAAAAAAAACCGTCTTTACAGTTTGGGTTGGGGGTTCGGGGTTCTACTCCGTCACGTGGGTTGTGACGTCACCATCTGTGGTAAACCCTACATATATCATAAAATAAAGATAATTTCTTGTTCAACTATTCAGGAAGGTTGTGTGAAAATTTGGTGAAAATCGGTTGGAAACTGTGGCCGGAAAAAATGCTACGGCCGGCCGGCACCACAGACAAAGTTGAGATCAGTAAAGATCTATGATTTGACCCTCCGGGTCTGGAAGAACCTTCCCCAAAAACCCGACGTCGAGGGTATCACAATAACTTGTTTAAGGAAGTTACACAATAAGTTCTTTAAGGAAGTTAAAATGAAATGAACATAAGAAATAGATTTTCAACAATCCAAAATGGCGACTAAAATTCACCACTAAACAGAAAACCGTCGAAACCGATTGAACGCTTACCAACGCCTGCCTTGCATGTTCAAGCTTGTCGGAAATGGGGGGAGGTGGAAACTTCGCCAATTTTTTCGTAAAAATTCGTCTATTTTTCTCGTTTATTGTTAATAATTTAGTAATAAATTATTTAATAATGAATTCCGAAAAGCTCTAATTTTGAAATTGAACGGAACAAAAACGTGGACTGTATTTTTGGGAAATTGGAATCTTTTCCAACATTTCGAACCCAACACCACAAAATGTGTTTAAGAACACTCACTGTTTGAAGTTTGCAGAAAATCCAGGATCGGATGGGGAAAATTGAAAAGGGAAACGAAAATACGATAAATTTTGTGAGCTGGTCTTCTGAAGAAAATCAAACGTGCCGGGCTTGTATAAAACTAAAATTTCACATTTCTGTTGAATAAAATAACATTATTTTACTCTAGACGCAAGTTTAAAAACATCTATTTTTCTCTATTTAAAAAAAAATGAACTTTATAAGTACAAAAAGAAATCTCAAGGAACGAGTGACCGATTGACCGGTGATCGAAAAGATGAGAACTTAATTGGGTGGGGGAAGACAGTGCTACCAACCTTCTTTTGTTGAGATCGGTATAGATCCATATCCCCGAATATCACTGTGGTATCCGATGTTTTGAGAACAGTTTTGGTTAAATAGTTTTAATAGAGTTTTGGTTTTTCTATTTTCGCTCAAGTGTGAAGTAAAATTTAAGTTTGTGACAGAGTTTGTTTACTTACTAGTATTAATATATTTTCTTAAATTTAATGTCAATCAAGTTATTGAAAGAAGATTCATATTATTAGTGTTTAAATTTAAAAATAATAAATTCGTACAAAAGTTTTGTGTAACGATTTCTTTTTTTTTTCTCTTTGAAAGGATTTAGTGTTTCTAATCAACAACACATGCCGTAATATGTATTCTAGTTTTGGAAAATCTCTTTCCCTCGTAATAAACATTTCATAAAATTAAATTTAAAAAACTTGATACCTACAGCTAATTTGGAATACTTATTTTGGTTAAAGCTAGAAGGTATGTTCGTTATCGAGGGATCATGGGTAATTATAGCAACTTTTTTAAAATTAAGTCCATTTTGAAGCGTGTAGATTATAAAAAGAAAAACAATATCAATAATATTAACCAGTAAATGAGCATATCTAAAGATGACATGGCTTTATATTTATTAAATTGTAGAAATTCCATTTGCCGTGAGTGCAGAGAGAATGTAAACAACGTTATACTTATAAGATAAAACATAGTAACAATATAGTAACCTCCATCACGCTATTTCTCTTATCACCGCTTGGATACCACCGAAATAGCACATTCGAAATAACCCCAACTCGCTATCATAGCGAACGATATAAATATCACACGGATTTAACACCATCCCAGAATCGGGCCCCTGGCAAGTTGAAAAGGCATTCTAGGAAACATTTGCCAATGGTGCTTTAAGTTGGATAGTTCTTTTTTACAAATTTTTAAAAACTTAAAATGCACCAAACTTTTGACCTGTTAGAGGTGCCACGAATTTTTTTGAGCGAAAAATTAACTTATACAAAGTAGAATTTTCCTAATTTCTAAAAATATATTTCTCATTGGCGGATGACCCTCGAAATCGCCGAAAACTCAATTTTTGAACTGGAGAGGTTTAAGAGTTGTCTGAATTTTTCCAGATTTTTTGTAGTTCCACTGAGAAAACTATTTAAAAAAATTAGGAAAGTTTGTTCGTAATAAGTTACTTTTTCGCAAAAAAAAAAATTCTTGGCACCTCTGACAGGTCAAAAGTTTTAAAAAATGCATAAAAAAGAACTATCCAACTTAAGCACATTGGCGAAAGTTTCTTTATTTAGGATGCCTTTTTAACTAGCCAGATTTTTTTTTTTTTTTCTGCTCGGATGTTGGTCAAATAATTTAAATCGACCACTAAAAACGTCTTTCGCGGACTATAAATCAACTTGAAAATTCTTATTTGGTCCAAAGAACCATTTCCATTTTTTTTTTATTAATATCCGGGGGCGGTGCTAGCTTTGTAGCCCCTACGCACTTAAATCCTAAGGGATCTATTGTGCTACCCCAACTCTAGGGATCAGATTCTGGAGACTGGTAGAGTTCTCATGAACTCCATCAGTCTCCGGAAGGCAGTGCCTTTCAGGTCCGCCAGTGTGAGGAGTGGTTTGCCGTTGTTGCTTCGCATTCGCACAGAAGGTGCTCTGTTGTCTCTGCACACTCGTCGCAGAGTCTGCACCTTACTTCTGCGATGAGCCCCATGTTCCTTAGGTGATATCTGACGGGGTGGTGCCCCGTTAGGATACCTACAAGCAACCTAAGGTCTGTTCTGTTTAGAGACAGGGTGTTTGATACCCTTAATGGGAAACCATTTCCATGCGTTTCTGGGTGAATTCGTTTCGGGGGCCGATTCGCCTTCCTAACTTAGGGATACCCTTTACTTACTCTTAAAGAGGGGCAACTTTTAACAAATTTTGGGCTAAAATGCCCTTTTATCCCGCTACAAACTACGAAGTTTGAATCCTCTGAAGTCTAAAGAGAATGGTGTAATTTTCGGATGTTGGGTATTAAAACGCGACCGCTTCTCCTGTAACTGGCGAAACAATGGGCTACTCGGTAACATAGTAACGGTTCAAACCTCAATAGAAAGGGTGAGAGAACGGGAAGTCAGAGGGGGCGGGTACCCGAGGTGTCCATTGTCATGATAATCGTCCCCTTCTGACTACGAACCAATTGAACTGAAAACGTCGAAATTGCGGGGAACCGATAATCGTTTCTCCTTCTAACCGTAGATTAAACCGTCGGGATATACAATCGGGGGGCTTGTATAAGCGATCCTACCGTTCCGGGCGGAAATGAAAGGAAACGTTATAAAATACAACTTCAGACATATATAATCACATATTGAATAAATCTTACGAAATTGCTTTTTGTTATAGTGCGTGATTGATTGAATGAAATAAATACTCAGGCGCTGGTAACGAATTGTCTTCAATATAGGTCTCGCAGTTGAGACAAGGGGGGCTTTGCCCCCTCAGAAGACCCGGTAGGACGACTGCGACCGCCCACCAGACCATAACCATCCTCTCCTGAAATCATTTAATTAAACCTTCCGAATACAAAAGGTAGTACGATAAAGAGAGTCGAAAATGGGAAGGTTCAATCAGTGTTTACCTTATCTAAGGGTCAATTCAAAGGGCTCTGATAAAAGGAAGGTTTCTATAGCCACTGATGCCTATTAGTCGATTAAGCACGTAAACCCTGAACTACCCTTTCGCATGATTTCCTTATCTCCAATACCCCAGCCCAACACCTCCACCGAAATCTGTTAGCAAATAGAAAATTAAACATTTATACCTACCACAAAACTCCTTTAATACTTAAATAAATAAAATAAAATAAAAATAGATTTTGGGGAAAAAATCTACCTATCTAAAAGTGTCTAAAAGGCCGAATTAACTTAGACGACTTGCATTTATTGAAGTTGTTTATGGCGAAACGCTTTATGTTGAAATCATTATTATGTATTTTTGAACTTTTGAGAGCTTTATGTTCAATTGCATTAAGCTGAAACGCATTGCGGTGAAAAATGAATGCAGACTTTTTATGTTCAACTGCTTGAGGGTGAAATGCGTTATGTTGAACGGTGTTCTCCCGTTACAATGCAATACCTAGCAAGGTAACCTTCCTAACTAAAGTATTTTGTCGTCTAACTAACCTTCTTCTAGTCTCGATTTATTCAGAGGGTGTGAAAACATTTTGGAAAATTTATTTACGCTCATTTACCTGTCAGGAGTATATCGTATGTGATCCCAACCGGGCTTTTAAATGCTGCGGGACCTCTCAAGTATATTAGAACCGGGCGGAGGGTAAGTTATGGAAGTATCCGTGTGGTTTAATTTGAAACTTTGAGTTGTTTATATACTCTGTGAAAACCTCGGAAACCCCCATCGTTCAAATACACAGGACGTTCAAACGATTTATCTCTTTAAAAAGCGTTTTATTCGAGCAATAATACAATATTAGGAAACTTCCTAATGCGCTTCTTCCTTATGCTTTTTACCCTCGAAACTTCCATTTTGTCCCTCAACCATGACACTTCTTCATTTTTCCCTTTTTTACTAGCCTTATATTAAGAAGAAGGAAAAAATTCTTACAATCTGTTGCTTTCAAATTAAAAGTTAAAATTACAAGTTATTACTTGATGGTATACAATAAGAGCCTAAACTAAAAAAATAAAATAAATAAAAAATAAGTAGGTACTAGTTTGAAGAGCTTCCAACGAAAACTTCCTTAAAAAGAAGTAACAATACAGGAGGGCGAAGTATATGGGAGAGGAAGTATAAGTCAGGAGAAGTATAACAGAGGGGGAAGTATAACGGAGGGGGAAGTTTTTCCGAAAAATTTTCCAAGCTTTCTTTTTTTTTTTCGAAAAATTTGAAGGAAGAAGAGATTACAAAAATTTGCCCCGAGCAGGACTTTTTATCCCTTCAAACTTAAATTAAATTTAAAACCAGTGGTTGTAATCCACCAAAAATTTCCATTAAATGTATCGTTTTTTACTATTTTCGCAGATTTTTTATGATGCACGGTGACTCGCGATTTCTGCTATTTTATGGTCAAATGCATTATGGCTAACCGCATTATGTCGACACGTACACACTCTAAGATCCCCGGATCCCCTCCTCATTAAAAAAATGAGTAGAAAATGTAAAACTATAAATATGTACCTATAAGAAATATTAATAAATAATAATAAATAATAAAATATATAATAAATATTAATAAGCGGATTGATTTTTTTTGTGATCCACCATTCCCTCCCCCCAGACCGTATCCGCTTCTGACACACCCTTGAAGTGATATCCGAGTTCCATCAATCAGTACACTTTCAACTACATATTCCGATTTTTAAAAACATTGCTATATCGTGGAATCAAGGTTTCGAGTAATAAACTTTTAATGAGAACGAGTATAAAAACCCTTCAGGAATAGGTTGTTAAAGAAAAAAGGGGGAGGGGTGAACAATGGCCGAGGGTAAAACGTCTGGTTTGGGTGGAAAGGGGGGTGATGGCGTGCCGAACAGACATAGCATGTTGCACGATACTAACAAACGTCCATGCAAAACCTCTTTTTTTCGTTTTGTTCCAGGCGTTGTCCGTATTTTGAAGTAACAGTGAGAAAAAGACAACGCCTGGTTGTATTAAAATAAAATTAATTACTTTAGTCTGACATCTCGACTGGATAGCGTTTATCAACGTCTTTCCAGCTTAATGGATTGGCTTAAAATGCTACTAACACCAATTACATTCTCTTCCATCTTTTGTAAAAATATTTCACCGATATAAAATTAATGAAATCAGAAACATCATTGCGTTCACCATTCCCGGGAAGAGTCCATAAACATACAAGCAAAATTTTAAATTCCATATTTTAGTTTTATTTTCAGAATATGTTATTTCTTAATAAACTGACTTATCCATGCTTTAGTGAAAAGGTTGGAAAAGGATCTCGGTAGGGAAGTAAAAGGGGGGAATAATTTTATTACAATCAAGCATGAACGCATGGTTGGAGGAGGCGGGGTAACTTGACTGGAAGGCCCTATAAAACCATGTACCGGAAGTAATTTTGATATAGGGCGAGCTCAATCACTCTTATTCCATCCTAACAATTTATCTATCTACTACCGTAAAAAGGAAGAAAGCGTCAGTTCTGACGGTTTTCACGGTCAGTACATGCAGAAAAGTACTTCTTCACTTTTCTCTAGATCCGGTCTAATGGTGGAATATTCCGGAGCAAACAGTCGCAATAATTTATCTTTGGAAGTTCAAATTCTGAGAAATGTTAATCCCAGATACCGAAATAATGACTTCTCCGAAAGATTACGATCGTATTGTAAGCCAATAAAGCTTTTTTTTTATCTCATAACATTATAGCATCAATTTCTATAAAATTCCATTATTTCATGTGATTTTCTAACTAATTTAAGCAATTATTAATAATAATTAATATAAAAAACTCACCTGTAAACAAAGAAAAATAGATATTCAAGAAAAGAAATCCCCGTCTAATGGTTTTAATGAGAATTATTTATTAATATTCTAAGTAATGATTAATGAATATTTGATCATGAATGATGATTTACACATTTTTGATTCAACAATGGGATTTAAGCTTATGGGAATCTTAATGATTATTAACTTTTAATAAAATTTTAATAAAATAATTCACAGTATCACAACAACTTCTTTAAGGAGGTTAAAAAAACATATATACGAATAAATCGGTTTGACTTATGAATGCGATATTGGAAAGCCATTTGGCGGCCTACCACCGTATATTTTGTCTTCTTATATTATTTTTTCTGTCCTGAAAGAGACTAAAGGTGAGAAAAACAACCCAGTAGGAAATAAACATGACAAACCGATACCTGTTGGCACCGAAAGCATGCCGGTTTTTTTTTTACCCTCGAAAATATTGTTGAGTTCGTTTATCGTCATTATTCACTTGTGTTTAGCCCAGGGGACCCCCCTCCCCCCAGATTTAAAATGATAACGCTCAGATTTTTCATTGATTAGTAATTTCTTAATCAGGGGCCCGATGGCGAACACTTCCACTGTCTTCGAATTAAATGATAAAAATGGTTCATATACTATTAGCATGCATTGCTGTGTTCAAAATAAGTCGAAATTTAATGAAATATAATGATTAATGAATAAATTATAATTTAGTGAAAAGGAATAAGTTTCCCCAGGACTGAAGCAGAAAAAGCGTATTTCTTCTCTTCAATCCCCACCCCTTCTTACCCACTGCTCGAATTTAGTTTTTGATACAAGAACTTTAAAGTAGGTAAATTGAATTCTCTACAACTTTCATTACATAAACCTTTTAATCAAGTCTTCTCCTTGTTTTTTTGGGTTATTATTAGTATACGGAAAGTGGAGGAACAGAGAAAATTGTAAAAAGTGCTCTTTTCGCGCGCTCGTAGTTTGGATACGGTCGGTCCTACGAAAAAAAAAAAACGTATAAATCAGATTTGTTGGAAATTTAGTAATCTACATTTTCTAATATCGTTATGTATTGAGGAAAATGAGCGGGTAATGAGCTAGAGGCCAAAAACTGAAAAAAGTGCCGATTTTCAGTTTTTTCAAGATGGCTTAAGAAGCCGAGGGGGGGGGGGGATGACGGAAACATGGATTTAGAACCACCTTAAGGATGATTCACAATAGACCGTGCCGGGTCAGGGGCGAGGCTCGGACGGGGCCCGGATGAATCTTCACCATGTGGGCATCTTCAATGAAGTTGTGCATACTGCACCGAGCCGAGCACGTGACGTGATCGTGATCGTGAGCGTGCCACGTCCGTGGCCCCGTCCAAAAAGGAGAAAGACATTGTTTCCCGGACCCGCCCCGGTTCAGTTTTGGAAAATATATTTATTGGTTGAAAATATAAAATATAAGTTCTTTAACGAAAAAACACTTTTTAAAAACAAACTTTTTTATTTTATTAAAATTACAACGTATCGAACGAGAGTAAACAATGAAATGAGCACAGAGATAAGGTGTTGGGGGTTTATATGCAGATTGAAGGGTCAGCATTTTAGGTATAGTACATACGCATTGAAATAGGTGAGAATCGTGGGAAATGATTCTCTAAGCGGATTTACTGTCGCCTACGGAGACAAATGCTGAAGTAGCGTTCTCTTTGTTCTCTATGCTTCTATTGCGTGTGACCTTGGAAGAGGTTGGTAACTCCTCCATCCTCAGAGGGTTCTTGGGGGTGGAACCAGCAAGAAGTCCAAAAGGGGTTGTTTGGAAGTTAAGTTGGAACGGTTGGTTTTCTGAGGCTGTCGAACAATGATCGGTTTGTTGCGTTTTCCCTCGGCGGAATTGGATTACAATAGTGATTATCAAAAATATTATGACTATGGTTACAATAATATAGAGAATAAGTAAATGGAGTACATGGTAGTTGTTAGTATCCTTATTTCCTAGAAGAAGAGGCCACTGTTCCTGTATTTTGGGGATGTAGGAGAATCCCCTCAAGTCTAGTTCTATTTTGGTCTTTTCTAATTGTTCCGTATCAAAATGTGGGATTTGGGGAATCCAGGGGGTTCCTTGGGATATTTGATTGGTTATTATCTCTACACCGTTTAGAGAGATGTCTTCTTTTTCGGCGTGATTATCCAGGATCCTTTTAACCTTTTAAGAATGTGAGTGAAATTTCCTCTTATTTCTACTAAGGTTTCCTTTTGAGCAACTATGGTGACATGACCTGTTGGTAGGATTTCGTGATACGGGTCATCAATTTTTAATTCGGTTAATTTACACCCGGTGAGGGTATGATGAGAGATTACATTTTTGAACAAGTGGTGACTTCTTTACTTAAATCTAGTATCTTACAGAAGTAGTTCCAATGGTTATTTTTATAACATAGGTTGTTAGTAGAATGAGTTATGTAATTATTATTATTTACAATGACGTATTGGTTCTGGTTAAGGACCGTAAAGACTCTGTCGCCTCTTATTACAGGTATAGAGTTTAAGGAGAATATGAAGAGGTCTGAGTCGGTATATATCGGTATTTCTATCAGGTAATTGATTTGCCAGGATTCTAAGTACATGTGGCGGTACAACCGTACAGCCTACGCACCCTAACGGAAGTAACCAAAAGCTACTGCCTAACTCCTTCACCACAAGAGAGCTTCTAGCGATCTCACGAAGTCTCTTCAAACTCCTTTCTTTTCTTTTATTTAATTGTATTCTTTCATTTACGTTATTAAAAAATTGTTAATTATTAAAAAGCAAAAACTCACTTTGTAAAAAACCAATAATGTACATACAGAAATAAACTAACATGTAAAAGAAATAAAATAAATACTCGGACGCTTCACGCCGAACCTTGCAAAAGCGGATCTTATATAGACCGCCCGTGAACGTCCATTTAACAAGTCTTTTTCAAGATCAATAACCAATCACTACTCGTCATCCAGCCAAGCACCATCCAGCCCTGCAGAAGAAAAAGCACCGTCTCCGTCCGAACGTGGAAGCCCGGATACAGCCTGCCTTGGGACATCCCTGGATTGCTCAGAGAAAGGACTTCACCACTCCGAAAGACGCCAATCCAAATCCTTGGATATTCAACGGTTCTTTTCAGGACCGGCTGCTCTCCGAGCTCTATAACGCCCCTTAGGCGTATCACTATTTAAATAGTCTCTCTCGAGACACCAATTCAGGAAGCGTGAGACTGACTCACAAACTTGACGCTCCGCTCTCCTTTTTCATTGGGAAAAGAATAATCCCACGCCAGAACGACATCTGGAGTTCCTTGACGGGAAACGACGGTGTCGAGAAGGCACATACATTTCCTATTGGATCTTCTAACTTTCTTCCGGCCCTTTTCAGGACCAAGAAAGTTAGCGAGCATCCAATAACTGGTGACCTATCGACGTTTAACAGAACTAAGACTGACTTGATAACTCTTCGCCGGCAACATGGTCAACGAGGATAAGAGACTACTCATCAAAGGGTCAGCCCACTCCGCAAGGAACGGAGTCCATCGGCCCTGCACCACGCCTGCCTACATTTGGAAAGCCGAACCAGCTCTCTGGTTTATACAAATTGAAGCGGTTTTCAGCACTTCACGGGTAAATTCGAGCGCCAAAAAATATCAACTCGTCGTGGCCAACTTGGAACTGGAACAGTTACGACAGGTAGCTGATATACTTCGGGAACCGGGAGCTACTCCGTACGAAGCGTTAAAAGCCCGATTATTGTCGACATTCGAGGAAAGTCAAAGTTCCAAAATAAAACGTTTACTGGAACAGACAACGCTCGGAGATGAAAAGCCGTCACATTTCCTCCGCTCCATGCGACAAAAAGCCGGGACGCTACTCTCTGACGACATGTTAAAAAGCCTCTGGCTGCGCGCCCTACCGTCCAGAACTCAAGAAATTTTAACTACGGTAGACACTGACGACTTAAATAAATTGGCCCTAACTGCAGACAAGATCGCAGAGGTCGACAAACCATCAGTCTTCTCAGTTTCTCCGTCCGACGCCGGAGCGAAAAACGACCAAATAGCCGAATTATCGAGACAAGTCTCGGAACTCGCTAAACAAGTCCAGAAACTGCAGATCCAGAAAAGGTCTAGAAGCAGAACCCGTTCGAAATCTCCAGCGAAGCGAGACAATTCGACTAACGAAGTAGGAAAATGCTGGTTTCACAGACGCTTCGGAGATCAGGCTACAAAATGTACTCAACCCTGCTCCGAAACTCTAACAAAAAACTAACCTCGGCGGCAGCTCAACGGGCTGAGTCTGCCGCAGCAGCTCTCGACTCGATCTCCGCCCGCCTTTTTGTAACAGACCGAAAATCACATAGGACTTTTTTAATAGACACGGGTGCCGCGGTGTCGGTCCTACCGCCTCTTTCAAATAGTCGACCTCTACAAGATAATGCTCTCTACGCCGCAAATGGTACGTTGATTTCCACATACGGGTACAAATCATTGAATGTGGACCTCGGACTACGTAGGCCATTAAACTGGAGATTCGTAATAGCCGATGTCAAGAAACCGATCATTGGGGCTGATTTTTTAAATCGCCATGGTCTCATCGTAGACATTCAAGGCCGACGAATCATCGATCGAGAAACCAAGCTTAGCACCTCTGGACGCACCGGTCTCGCTTCACTCGAATCTCTCTCGACTATACCGACCGGAAAATACGCCGACCTCATAGGGAAATACAAGGACATACACAACCGGCTTTCGCAAAGGACGTTATCAAACATAACGTGCAACATTACATCGAGACAACCGGGCGCCCTGTCGCAGAAAAAGCACGCCGTCTAACGGCGCAGAGGTATAAAGCCGCAAAAGAGGAATTCTACCGAATGGTGGAAGAAGGCATCTGTAAGCCTTCCAAAAGCCAATGGGCTAGTCCATTACACATCGTTGATAAACCCGATGGCACCATTCGACCCTGCGGGGACTTTCGCCGTCTCAACTCGAAGACTACCCAGACAAATACAGTATTCCTCACATCAGCGATCTGAATATTGGTCTTACAGGCAAGACAATATTTTCTACTCTCGATTTGGAACGCGCCTACTTTCAAATCCCGATAGCTGAAGAAGACATACCCAAGACAGCCGTTATAACTCCATTTGGACTCTTCGAATTTACAAGGATGTGTTTCGGACTGAGGAACGCCGCGCAGACTTTCCAAAGGTTTATAGACTCTATTTTTCGCGACCTCCCTTTCGTGTTCGCATATATCGACGACATTCTCGTCTCCTCGTCTTCCGAGGAAGAACACAAGGAACACCTCGAAGAAGTATTTAAACGTCTTTCAACACATGGATTAACTCTCAAAATTCCAAAATGTGTCTTCGGAAAAAACACCGTCAATTTCCTCGGTTACAACATCGATGCAAACGGAATCACACCGATCGAAACTAAAGTCGACGCCATCAACTCTTACCCGAAGCCCGAGACCATCAAGGACTTAAGGCGATTCTTGGCTATGGTCAATTTTTACCGAAAATGTCTTCCTCACGCGGCTGAAAGGCAACGTCCACTCAACGAATATTTAAAAGGCAGTAAGAAAAATGACAAACGCAAAATCGACTGGAACCCGGAATCTACGGCGGCTTTTGATCAAACTAAAGAAGACTTAAGGAATGCCACGCGATTGGGACACCCAAACCCTGATGCTATCATCTCACTCGACTGCGACGCATCAGACAAGGGCATCGGAGCAGCACTTCAACAACTGGATGGAGACACCTGGACACCCCTCGGATTTTTTTCAAAAGCACTGTCTCCAGCCCAGCAAAAATACTCCACATACGACCGCGAACTTCTCGCTATGTACCAGGCAGTCAAACACTTCCAACCACTTCTCGAAGGACGGAAGTTCATGATTCGCACAGACCATCGCCCTCTCACGTTCGCATTCGACAAACCATCAACTTCAAGCTCACCTATTCGAACTCGTTACCTCAGCTTCATAGCGCAATTCACATCGGACATCCGACATATAAATGGCGCTGAAAATCCGGTAGCGGACGCTCTCTCCCGAGTGGACGAGGTAGATCTATTGCCTGACAATTGGGAAGCGCTCGAAAAAGCTCAACTACTTGAAGAACAAAACGGCACTCTTCCGACGGGTTCATTTAAGCTCGAGAAAATTAGCATTCCAGGTTCACTCGTTTCAATCCTTTGCGAGACTACACTGGACAAACCTCGACCGTACCTCCCATTTCATTTCCGAAGAGCCGCCTTTCACAACATCCATACGCCAAGTCACCCTGGAGTTCGAACTTCTCGAAAAATGGTCTCGCAGCGATACTTTTGGCCGGGCATGAACGTGGACACCGGAAAATGGGCCAAGTCATGCATCGGCTGCCAAAAATCAAAAATCACGCGACATACGATCTCTCCACTTGGATCTTTCCCGACCGCAGGAAGGTTCGAACACCTCCACATTGACTTAATCGGTCCACTACCGACTTCCGAAGGAATGACGTACTGTTTGACAATGATCGACCGTTTTTCGAGATGGCCAGAAGCGATCCCTCTTCCGAACACGCTCGCCGAGACAGTCGCCCGGGCTCTAATCGAACATTGGATCGCTCGCTTCGGGACGCCACTCCGACTTACAACGGATCAAGGGAGACAATTTGAATCCCAACTCTTTCGTCAACTCGTCCTGCTTCTTGGAATCGACCGTATAAGGACCACAGCCTATCACCCACAAGCCAACGGCCAAATTGAGAGATTGCACCGAACGCTCAAGGCGGCTCTTACGGCTCGGGATGCACAAACAACCTGGACAAAACACCTTCCCATCGTGCTCCTTGGACTTAGAAACGCCTTAAACACGGGGAATCACAGTCCAGCTCAACTTGTCTTCGGCACCACGCTTCGGCTGCCTGGAGATTTCTTCATACCATCAAAAGAGTCGGTGGACTGCGACGCTTTTGTCCAACAGCTACAGAACACAATAACTTCGTTGCGACCGATGCCCCCCAGGAACCAGTCGACAAAAGTCTTTGTTCCGAAATCGCTACAAACGTGCACCCACGTCTTCCTAAGAATAGAGGGGCTCAAGCGTTCTCTAACACCTCCGTATGAAGGACCTTTCCGAGTTCTTTCCCGTACCGACAAGACTTTTAGCATACAGCTCGACAACCGGGAAACCACGGTATCCATCGACAGGGTGAAGCCCGCGATCTTCGACGACGCGCCATCGAACGAAGGCGAACCTGCGGATACAGCACCAACTCAGCCGACTCCTTCGACGCAGATCACCACCCGATCCGGACGGACTGTGAAGAAGAAGGTACACTTCGACATATGACTCCCTCCTGGCAACGCTTTTGGGGGGGGCTATGTGGCGGTACAACCGTACAGCCTACGCACCCTAACGGAAGTAACCAAAAGCTACTGCCTAACTCCTTCACCACAAGAGAGCTTCTAGCGATCTCACGAAGTCTCTTCAAACTCCTTTCTTTTCTTTTATTTAATTGTATTCTTTCATTTACGTTATTAAAAAATTGTTAATTATTAAAAAGCAAAAACTCACTTTGTAAAAAACCAATAATGTACATACAGAAATAAACTAACATGTAAAAGAAATAAAATAAATACTCGGACGCTTCACGCCGAACCTTGCAAAAGCGGATCTTATATAGACCGCCCGTGAACGTCCATTTAACAAGTCTTTTTCAAGATTAATAACCAATCACTACTCGTCATCCAGCCAAGCACCATCCAGCCCTGCAGAAGAAAAAAGCACCGTCTCCGTCCGAACGTGGAAGCCCGGATACAGCCTGCCTTGGGACATCCCTGGATTGCTCAGAGAAAGGACTTCACCACTCCGAAAGACGCCAATCCAAATCCTTGGATATTCAACGGTTCTTTTCAGGACCGGCTGCTCTCCGAGCTCTATAACGCCCCTTAGGCGTATCACTATTTAAATAGTCTCTCTCGAGACACCAATTCAGGAAGCGTGAGACTGACTCACAAAACTTGACGCTCCGCTCTCCTTTTTCA
Source organism: Orius insidiosus (assembly GCA_014119065.1). Lineage (NCBI taxonomy): Eukaryota > Metazoa > Arthropoda > Insecta > Hemiptera > Anthocoridae > Orius > Orius insidiosus. Next base: position 20,166 of record JACGAQ010002350.1, read on the forward strand.
TTGGGAAAAGAATAATCCCACGCCAGAACGACATCTGGAGTTCCTTGACGGGAAACGACGGTGTCGAGAAGGCACATACTTTCCTATTGGATCTTCTAACTTTCTTCCGGCCCTTTTCAGGACCAAGAAAGTTAGCGAGCATCCAATAGTACATACTGTTTTCGAATTTAATTCGTGTTCCAAGATTGAGTCGAACAGTTTTATTTTTTCGTTACCTTTTGATAGTCTTATGATTTCCTTTTGGAATAATGTTGGAGGGATGATGCTAGGATGTGTAATTCCTAATTTACAGAATGTTAAGGAATTTTCGATTTCGCGTAGGGTGTTTATGACGATGTTTATATTGATCAAGATGTGTGTCGCGAGTTCTTTGAAAAATCCAATTAGTACAGGGTCGAGATATTTTTCCATTAGTTTCATTTTGTTTTTTATTTCAAGGTTGTTGAAGTTTAAGGTTTCAATAGTCTCGTTGTATCTTTTTATGATTTCTATTAACATTCTGTTTTGGTTGTTTAGTTGTGAAGTCTTCTTTTCGCTATCATCTTTTAATTCCTTAATTAGGTTGTCATACCGGATTTGGTCTTCGTGGTCTAGGTTTCCCGTGATGAAGTTAATGAGGGAACCTAGAGGGTTTATAAGTCCTCTTTTCTCTCTTTTGTGAAGGGTATTTTCGGGTGAGAAATTTCGCATTTTGTAATCGGCAATCTGTAGGGATGTTTTAATTGTTTGCGTATATTCGTCGAGTGATTGATTAAGTAGTTTGTTCTTTGTAGATTTTGGTCTAGTTGGTAATGAGAGTCTTGGAGTTGATGTATGGCAATTTGCATTGGTTTTAGGTCGAAATAGTAGTATAAGAGGTGTTGTCTTGTTTCTAGATAGGACGGTCCTAGTCTGATGGGGATGATACCTCCGCAATCGTCAGCGTTCTTCAAATCGGCCGCTGCGGTGACCGTTAAGAACCTAAAAAATATTATTTTCGGGATTAGTTAATTTAGTAATTTCTCCGAGGTAATTTCTAGGAGGATTTCTTTCCTGAGCCGGGGCATGTCTTCCTGGGAGAAAGACAGAGGGGCGTTTCGCGCAAGGAAATCTGTGTATTTACACACAAAGGCCCCGCAATCGTAATCGTTGGTTTGACGAGGGATGTTGGTTTCTTGCAGGAAATTCCATGTTTGTCTGTCCAATTTTATATTTAGTTTAGTTTCCCATTCAGTCTCCAGATAGGAAAATATTTCGTCCATGATCTTTTTACCTGTTGATAATGGTCTGAGTAAAGAGTCGTAGTATCGTATGATCTGGGATTTCGGCCTTATTTCTATTAGGTCCAATGATTTCCTTCATGTATGGGGATAAAAATGATTTCCTTGTCTGACAAGTCGGTTTTCGAGTGTAGTTTTTCACTCGGTGATATCCGTGTTGGAGAGCAAGGTACATGAAAGTATTGAAACAATGCACTTTAGGGAGGTTTGCCGTATTTTCGCTTCTGATGTTAATTAGTTCCATGAAAAGGTTTATTGCGTTGTCGTTGAACCAGTTGTTTCCTTTTACTGAGTCATAATCGGAGCTAGTCAGTTTTGTACGCGGTACAAGCTTTTGGGGGTTTCCTTGATCTTGTGTTTTCGTATTGGTTTCTTGTTCTTGTTGTTCGGTAGTGTCGGTTGAAATTTCATTGTCGGCTACTGGAACTGTCAGTTCAGGTGGTTGAGTAAGGTTCTTTTCGTCAGTTGTCCGTTCGGTTTTTCTAGGTCTTTTGATATTTTTTAGGTGTATTTTTGTCTTGGTTTTATGATGTTTGGGAATTATTTCAGCCGTTTTCCTTTCAATATCGATTTTCGTCAGAGTCTCGTTGTTATACTTATGCTTGGTTTTGTCTTGTATTTGCTTAGTTTCTACCAGAACGTCTATTGGTATCGCTGGAAGGTCGTTTTCCCGTTTTTCGTTCCTTTTGTTTATAACATGTTCTTTGGTAGCGTTTGTCGGTCTTTGAGCATATGGTATAATTTTTCCATCTTTTCCTTATGTTCGGAAATGTAGATGTTAGTGAACCCTTCGTCAATATCTGGTGGTATCGGATTCGTCGAGCCAAAACTTCCATTTATGATCTCGTAAGGTGTTAGTTTTGTGGAAGTGTGTATGCTGTTGTTGTATGTGAGTATCGCATATTTGGCTCTGGTTTTTACAGGAGTTTTTTGGAACTCTTTGCTATTAGCCATGAGTCGCATTATTTCTATAAAGGTCGAATGAAACCTCTCAATCGGAGAGTTTGAGTTGGGGTTCTGCGTGCACGTATAGTGGATGAGAACATTCTGTACCTTTAGAAATTCTTTGACAACTGTCGACGCGAATTCGTTTCCGTTATCCATGACTATTTCCTTTGGATTACCATGGTGGGATATAAACTTGAGAAGTTTGTTAGTTATTTCGACGGCATTGGCCGTTCGGATAGGGTAGATTTGTGCATATTTTGAGAACTTGTCTATTACGGTTAGAAATTTTTGCTTTTCTAGCGTTAGTGTGTCAATATGCAAAGTCTCAAACGGCCTAGAGGGTGTTGGAGTCAAATTAAAGGCTGGTTTGAGCGGGTTGCGCTCGTATTTGCAACGTAAGCAAATCTCACACTTATTGATTATTTCGGTGATGTTCTCTTTAAGATTCGGCCAGTAGTATTGCCTTTTAATATGTTGGTATGTCTCATCGATTCCTCGGTGGAACCTTTCTTTTGTATGGTGTTTTGCAATAATTTCTTTCTGGTCTGTATTATCGGGTATGTCTATTAGTAGTACATTGTGTTTAGTGAGGTTTAGTTTGGTGAATTTGAAAAATTTGCAGCAGAGGGCTGAAAATTTTTCATAGAGGTCTGGTGTTTTGAAATACAGTCCGTAATGTACTTTGGGTTGTATGTAATTTTTTATGAATTGGATTATTTCGTTGTCTAGGTCTCGTGTGGGTAGTTTTACTGTTGTCCGGTTTTTGTCAAAAGTGTTATGGTTTCTATTACTGTATCGAATTGTTCTCCTAAGGAGAGGACAATTTGGTTTTTGCAGTAATTTAACGGGTTCTCACGTATGGGAATGGTGGGTGATGCGTCTCCTTCTTTATCCGAGTGTACGGTCTCATCGAAAGGTCTTTCCTCTGCGTTAGCGAGAAGGGAAGAAGTATCTGTCGTGAGAACTTCGGTTTTATGGAGTTCGATATTGGAGATGGCGTTTATTTTTGTTCTCGAAAGTGCATCGGCGTTATTATTTTGTTTTCCTTTCTTGTATTTAATCTCGAAGTTAAATTCATCGAGGCGTAGTTTCCACCTAAAGAGTTTGGAATTTGGTTCCTTCAAGGAATTCAACCACTGTAAAGGTTGATGATCTGTCTCAAGTGTGAACTTGCGCCCATATAGATACGGTCTGAAATATTGGGTTGCCCACACACAAGCGAGTAGCTCCCTTTCAATTGTGGACAACTTTTGTTCAGTCTCGTTTAGGGTCCGGCTGGCATATGCGATCGGGTGTATATCCGTCAAGGTGTTGAGATAGCACAGCCCCTAAGGCGACTCCAGACGCATCTGTGTTGAGGATGAAATTTTTAGAAAAGTCTGGATATTTCAAAACAGGATCGTTAGTCAGTAGTAATTTACATCTTTCGAAGCATGAAAGATAGTCTTCGTCAGATGGGTTGATTTTCTGTCCCTTTTTTAATCTTTTTGTCAGGGGTTTAGTTTCTTCGGCCAAGTTCGGGATAAATTTCCGGTAGTATCCTAAAAGACCTAGGAACCCTTTAAGTTCTTTTGTTGTTTTAGGAGTGGGAAATTTGGTTATGGCTTCTATTTTGTCGGGATTCGGTTTGAGTCCGTCGGGTGTTATTTTATGTCCGAGGTATGCCACTTCTTTTCTTAAGAATTCTGTCTTGTCCAGTTGGATTTTTAGACCCGCTTTTTGTAGTCTCTCGAATATTTTCCGAAGGCGTGCCATGTTCCTGCAAACTTGCACTAAAGACGATAATATCGTCCATGTACACTGAACACACTTCGTTCTGCAGGCCTCGGAGGCAGTTATCCATGAGGCGCTGGAACGTGCTAGGCGCGTTTTTTAAGCCAAACGGCATTCGCCTAAATTGCCATTTTCCACCTTCTGTACTGAAAGCTGTCTTAGGTTTGCTTTCTTCTTCCATCTCGATCTGGTGGAATCCTGAGACTAGGTCTAACGTGGTAAAATATTTGCATTTCCCCAACTTAGATAGTATATCACTTATGTCGGGTAAGTCGTACTTATCGTCAATAGTTTTTTGGTTCAACTGACGATAGTCGATCACAAGGCGGAATTTAGGTTTTCCGGAGGCGTCAGCCTTTTTTGGGACTACCCAGATAGGGGAATTATATGGAGAATTGGAAGGTTCTATGATCCCATTGTTCAGCATCGAACCAATTTGCTTTTTTACTTCGTCTTTATAGATTTCGGATATCTATATGATCGAGAGTATACTGGGATTTCGTCCATGGTTTAATGGAGTGTTTAGTCATGTTGGTACTTGTCAGCTTCTCATTTTCGTCATAAAATACGTCAGGGAATTCAGTTATAAGTTTTTTTATCTCTCGTATTTCTTCGGTATTTAAGTGGTCGAGTCTAATAAGAGAAAGTAAGTCGTTTAATTTTTCTTTATTTCGCCCCGGGTTTGTTGTGGAATTATTTGGAGGGTTAGTGTTCTGATCTGGGGGCCAAAAATATTTTTCGTCTTGAACAATTTCGTAATGTTGTTTGTCAATAGTTCCCACGTGTAGGATTCTCTCTTCTTGGGAAGTATTCAAAGCTAGACAGTGAGCCCTATGGTTTTCAACGTTGAGCATGCAGTTGGGTATTTCAAAGGAGTCGATCTTCAAGTGATTTAAAATTACGGTGCCCTTATCGATCTCTTTTAGGTTTATCTCGATCTGTTTTCCTGAACGAGGGGAAAATCGGTATGAATTTAGTTTTTGGGGTATCTTATAAAATTTAAGGGGGATTTCAAAATCTTTAGCCTTAATTGTGTTTCTATCTAGTCGAACCGAAACTCCCATTTGTTTTAGGCTATCTAAACCGAGTAATAAGTCAAATTCTTTATGAAAGTCGAATATGAAGAATTTGCATTCTTGTTTGTCACTTAAATTTGGAAAAAAAGTTGAAAGGCAATTTCAAGCTTAAGGTCCCTTGTGTCTTTCCGTGGGAGGTGGATACAAGGAATTTATCTGGTTGAATTAATTTTGAGTACTTCTTACTTGCTTTAGTTGAAATAAAACTGTTCGAGCTACCGGTGTCGATTAAAATTTTTAAATTGTTACCTGTAGATATGAAGGGAAGGAAGGTAGAGTTTTCGAGGTGTAACAGATCGACTTTAAGGTTCCTTTGTGTGGTTAGGTTGCAGTTTCTTCCTCGGCGCCGTTCTCTAAAAAACATTCTTCATCTTCTTCTTCATCTTCATTTTCCTGTTCCTTTTCTCCGTCTTCTGGCAGTACTTCATGATTTAATGTTGTCTGGTACTCATGTGTCTTTGGTGCGAAGATGGTGAGGGATGAATTTTTGACTTTGCTGCGGTTGCTGTTGTTGTTGCTGTTGTCTGTTCTGATTTTGTTGAAATTGTTGAGGTCTTTGTTGAGTTGGCTGCCCTGTATTTTTCTGGAAGTTCGAGTTCTTGTTCTGCGTCGTAAAGCCCCTTTTCGAGTGGAAGTTGGGGTTGTTTTTGAATTTTTGAGTTTGTTGTTCGGTCGAGTTTGATTCCGAAAATTTCCTTGTTAACATCGGGAACTGAAACTCGTTCGTCAACATCGAAATCGCACTTTGTAGACTGTAGGGTTCTTGGTAATGAGTAGTCTACCGATGTCGTTGTGTAGACCGGTCAGAAACGCTCTCAGCGTGATTCCTTCTATGTAGCTACCCATTGCGGGCGTATAACCTTCTAACATTTTTGCTTTAGTCAAGGTTAGGGTGAACAATTTAGAGGTCCTTTCATAGAATGAAAAGGGGGTCTCGTTGCTTTGTTGCTTAATTTTAGCAAGTTCAATTGTTAGTGTGAGCAGGTCACGTTTGTCGCCGAAGTTGGCGAGGAGGGCGACTTTTACCTCTTCCCAATTGTCCATAGGAAGATGAAAAGTGGTTTGCGCCGCTTTCCCTTTTATCTTAGCCTTTATGTTGCTAAGTAGCACCTCATTTTCGTAGCAATTTACGTTTTCTGTGTCCCAGAATTTCTCGATTATCTTATCGCCTCGGGCGATGAAGTTTTGTAATGTTTCTGGTTCTCCAGTGAAGTCGGGGATGCACCCGAAATCTGCCTTCGATGGGCCATTCCTATTCCTGTCGTTTGGCAGAGTATTTACGATCCCATGGATCAATTGTTGTAATTGCTCTGGGCTTAATATAAAGTTGGCTTGTTGTGCCATTCTGATTGGGGTAGTATAGTGTTTAACTGCTTTTTTATGTTTCCCAATTTTAGGTAGATTTCTTTTCTTCAAAATCTACCTATTGTAATGTACCAAGTTTTATATACATATGTATATATTAGCACGATAACTGGAGCAATTTAATGTGAGGGTGACGATATCCGGTATTTAGAGTTTTATCTCAATAGCTCGGACGAGTTCGTTAATGGCTGAAATCGGACCAGCGATTCACCTACTTTACTTAGGGCTTAAAAGACAAAATTGGCATTTCTATTGAAATCCTAGTCCTTTTGCAAAAAAAACTTTAAGACCTCTGCGAGGGCGTGTAAAAAATTAATTAAAGCAGGTTTGGACGAGCCAGGCGCAAATATTGAACTAGCTAAACTTTAAAAAAAATTTGAATTTATACCGGGAAATTATTAAATATTTATTAATAAAATTATCAGATGTTTTCTAGGGGCTCAGTGGCGCAATTTTCTTATATCATCATTTTTATAACATAATTATTATTTTGTGTTTATACATTTTAATTTTAATCATGAAAAGAAATCTACCTTTTAGTCCCTGCTACCGCAGGGTCATTATTGTTTTGGATTTTTTTTCGGAAAGTTCGCTTTTGCCCTTTTCGCGGTCTCTAATTCTGAGGCAAGTAACTATCTCTTTAAGAAGTTGCGGGAGGAGACAAAAGAAAAATAACCTGTTGTCACTTACAGGAATATTGTGATCATTCTGCGTGCAGGTGTCTTTTTCCGGGCTCTTCGTATTCCGTTGATCCGTTGGTTTGAAGTGTTTTCGAATACCGGTCACGAGTCGTAAAAACGAACCGAATTTTTTCAAAGATTAAATTCGTCGACCGGTCCTACCGACTGCGCCAAATATAAGTTCTTTAACGAAAAAACACTTTTTAAAAACAAACTTTTTTATTTATTAAAATTACAACGTATCGAACGAGAGTAAACAATGAAATGAGCACAGAGATAAGGTGTTGGGGGTTTATGCAGATTGAAGGGTCAGCATTTTAGGTATAGTACATACGCATTGAAATAGGTGAGAATCGTGGGAAATGATTCTCTAAGCGGATTTACTGTCGCCTACGGAGACAAATGCTGAAGTAGCGTTCTCTTTGTTCTCTATGCTTCTATTGCGTGTTGACCTTGGAAGAGGTTGGTAACTTATATATATATTTGGTTATTTTCATACGAAAAAAACCAAAGAATTTAGTTTCATCATCCAACAATTCTCTATATAGCGTGGCAAATTCTCCCTCCGGCTTCCGCTTTCTCCGAGTTGGATGCACGTTCCATCTTCTTGATCTGCTCTGTAGAGCACCTAAATCCTCCATTTCTTCATCATCAAGGGCTACCGCAATCATTATAAGTTCTTCATCGGAAAAGTTCTTTTGACACAAAATAGATGGTTTCTCGGCCTCGGCCCGGACGGAACGTTTGTAGTATGCATGGAGGCTCGGACACGTCCCGGTCACCGCTCGGTTGCTATGACCCGGAGGAGGCCCTGGCACGACCCGGCACGGTCTAGTGTGAATCATCCTTTATGGTCCTATACATAAAAATATGGTGTCCTCCTCCTTTTAATGAAGAAGCCCGGAGGGGGGGGGGGATGGAAAGGATGAGATTAATTTTAATGTTGCGTGATGAAAGGCTTTTCACCGGATCGCTCGATAACGACGCTATTTAAAGGCGTGACTTTAAAAACAAAAATTTAAATTGTATAACTTTTTAAGGAAAATAAATGCAAACGTGTTGAAGTTGATTTGTGTCCTCTGAAGATGGGTTAAGGAACAAGGACGTTATAATGGGGAGGGTTGCGTTATTAATTGACTCTGTTGTTGACAGATGGCTAATGATTGCCCATGTCATAAACTAAGCGCTCCCTTTTGAATATTACAAAACTTGCTATAGTTTTTTTAACTTCCTTAAAGAAGTTATTGTGATCCCTCAAAGTCGGGTTATTAGGGAAGGGTCTTCCAGACCCCGGAGGATCAAATCGAATATTGATCTTTACCGATCTCAACTTGTCTGTGGTTTAAGTCGGTAGTGGTGAAAGTAACGAGGGCTATTTTTGAATTTCGAAAAAATGGCGGAGATACTCGTATGAATGTTTGAAAGTTTAAAAACTGCGCTGCGGCCGAATCATTGGTCCGATTTTCAGCAAATTCCCCAACGACTCCTTATATTTTTTACGAATTTTAGAAGTAAAAAAATTGTAACTATTTACTACATACTTTCATTTTATTTAGTAGGTAGAAATTTCATCCTTCCACCCGTTACGAGAGGCACATCCCTAGGCCAAAGAGCCCATTATTTCTATCTTGATACTTAAAAATTGTTTGAAAAAAAAAAACTTAAAAAATTGTTTGAAAAAAAAAACTTTCCTCCGTTATACTTCCCCTCCTTAATGATTCCCCCTCCTATATTGTTCCTTCTCTTTAAGGAAGTACCCGACGGGGCCAGCCCAGACTACTACTTTTTTTTTCTCCTCTTAGGCGTGATAAAAGAATACAAATAGATTCAAATCAGTTTGAAAAAGGGGTCACTTCCCAGGTTCAAAGGAAGTGTGCATAGCTTGGGAACCTGTTTCATCCTCGACCTTAATTACCTCGAAACCCCCGCTTTTACCCCCCCCCCCCCCCACCTCTTAAAGACTCCATCAAAGAATAACGAATCGAAAAAGAAAATATTTGTTCGTCAAAACCGTTGAATAATGCATTCAAAAAATTTCCTTTCTATTTCGATTTTATCGGGTAGGTACCTTATTAATACGGTTGAACTCAAAAAGATCTCTTTTTTTTTTTTTTTTTTGTGAACACACTAAAAAATCTCTTAATTATTTTCTTTTGATCGAAATTAGAACAAACACAAGCTATAAATTAAGTGAACTTTGCATCCGGGGGTCCTCGTTTTCGCTCTGGGGAATACATTAAAACGTATTTCGAAGGGTCCAAATTGCGAAAAATGCTTTACGGCCTCCCACTCCCGCCACTTTCCTACACTGTATTTGAATATCCATTAGTGGACATCCTTGATTCAAATGGAAATCGTACCATTTCGCTTTGTGATCGATGTTTAATGATGTTTAAGTACATAAATTAGTAGAAACAAAATAGTCCTAAAAAGAAAAAAAACCTTCTATTGAAATGTGATTGTGAATTGGTGAACCTTTTTAGTGGTTGGTATATGGAATGAGAGAAAAGTACTAGTTTTTCTTCGTTACGGAGAGTTTTTTTAAAATTCTATATCTAGGAACGCGGTAGCGTTCCGCTCCGCCAATCAAACCCGACCGATAGCGCAAAAAAGTACGAAACGGTACCAAGTATGGTTTACTTCACGTCACGATTTGCGTTTTTCGAGTTTTCTGTCAATTTCTAAAAACCGTGTTCTCCTGATAAAAGCATTCCGCGACGCCGCCAAGTGGAGCTTTGAAACGGGAGATCGGGCGCTTCATCTCTTCTCTTTTTCTACAGTGTAAATCGGAGGGCGGGGAAGTTGATATCATAACTTTTTCTGGCTGCTGTGGAAGGGTTTTTGCGTGGCGGGGGTGTTTTTTACAAGGAATGTTTTTGATAGCTTAATTGCTTATTTAGCTAAATAGTCAGATAAAATGATGAAATTGATTTTATAGAAATAGATTATTGAGATCATAATGTTTTAACGCGGCTCTTCTAGACACCTGACCTTCTTTTTTCCACTTACATACTCTTATTTTTTGAAAACAATATTATGATCGTAATCTTTCGGAGAAATAATTATCATTTCGGGAATCCTCTCTATTTAGAGCTTTTTCGATATTCACAAAAATGGCGGATTTTTATTCTATCTTTTGTTGTAAACAATGGAAAGAGTAAATTTTTTTCCATTTAAAGACCTAACGAGGTCGGATTATGATACCTTAATTTCAGGACGTTCCAATTTCTCCTAAACGGTCACATTACGGGCTTTAAATGTAGAAGATATCGGAGTTATAAAAAGTCGTATCTAATTGGAGGAAAAACAAGCGTTGTAACGCCTCCTAGTTATCATTTCAGAAAATTGAGGAAGGGAAGGGGGCAACTTCCGCGACAGCCAAGATAAAATAAATCTCCGGAGTAAAACTTCGAGTTAGTCCGTCGCGTTGAAATCGTTATCGGAGCGACATTTCGTAGAAAACATTACGAAAATCCAACACGGGATTTTAGATTGAAATTCAAAAGCTAGGAAAGGAGCAAAGGGAGTACTAGAATAAGTGAAATGTTTATGTTTTATCCCAGGATAAAACGGGATAAACTCATAGTAAGTAATAATTCCAGAATAAGTATTCTTCTAGAAAATCCGTGGATAAAGTAGGAAGGCTTTTGGAGCTGGCTCCGTAAAGGGCGCAATGGCAATATGGCGAGAGCCCCCGCCTGGGTCCAACCTCCTCCCCTTGTGACAGCCAAAAGCTAACAAGTAAAAGAATAGATAGTATAGTAAGTAATAATTTATTTTAAGAAAAAAAAATTTATTGGCTTACCTTAGGGGCTTTCACCCCAATTACTTATCCAGCTATGCCTTCATACATACAACAAGTGCCTCAGAGGTCCAAAAAGTTTCTCCCTAAGAAAAATATACATACAAAAATATTTTTAAAAAGAAACAAAAAAAAATAAAACAATAATAAATATTAGTAACGAGGAAGAGAGAAAGAAAAAAATTTCTTTGAAGCAGTAAAAAACGGTTATTCCACGAATATTGTTTCACTCGTTACCATTATTTATAAAATAACATCGATTCTCAACACATTTAGAAATTATAATAGGACGATCTTGTCAATAAGAAATAGCGTAGTGGCTTTAGTAGGAGGTGACTATCGGAGGAGTGAAAACATAATAAACGGGGTGCCCGGAAACACATGGCACACGTCTGGGATAGCGTTAAAAAGTGGTTTTATGAAAAAAGTTAAATGCAAATCCCCCTTAAATCAAAGAACTTGATGGTGTAGTTTAAAATGCGTTTGGATGTACAGGGTGCCCCCCAACAGAACCTAACTTCGTTATTTTAAATGAGAACCCCTATTTTTTATTTCTGATTCGTAATCTATGCAAAATTTTAAGTTGATTTGTCTATTCAAAAGACCATTTAGACAACCTTAAATTTTTTTTTTTTTTTTTTTTTTTTTTTTTTTTTTTTTTTTTTTTTTTTTTTTTTTTTTATAAAGAAAGAAGAATGGATTTAACCGATGAGCAAGAAGAGGCCTTCTTCGGTAATCCATTCTTCTTCTTTTCTGGACTAGCCCATAGGCCGTTTAAGGGAGGGGGAGGACCCAGGCGGGGGCTCTCGCCATATTGCCGTGGCGCCCTATCAGGGCCAACTCCAGAGGAGTGGCCAGACCAATTTATCGCGGATTTTGTGGAAGAATATTTATTTGGAATTTAACTTCCAAACAAAAATCCTACACCCAACCCGGGATCGACCCCGGTCTCCATTGGTGGAAGTCCAAGACTGAACTTCCAGCCACGGAGCCGGTTTTCTTTTTTTTTTTTTAAATCCACTTCTTTTTGTCCGAAGAGTCCAACTATCACCAATTCAAGCATCTTCGCATTCTACATCACGAGATTTCTTCGCGAAGAGTTTTTTTTTTTGAACTTAGATCCCAATTTCTTACTTCAGATATGAAAATGAGCGATTTTTTTAACGGAATTTTTCTTTACGATGCACAACTTCAAAAGACGCTGTAGGTTTTTCAAAAATTATGATCCGAAAGAAAAATTCCTTTAAAAACCGCTAATTTTCATTTCTGAAATAAAAATTGGGGTTAACGGCGACACTCGTGATGCAAAATGCGAAGATACTTGAATTTGCGATAGTTGAATAGATTGATGATAGATAGAGATAGGATAGTTTTCCTACGTATTATATTTAAATATTGTACACATTTAGTCAATAGAGACGTTTTTATTACTATTAAGGGTTCAGTAAAATAGAGAAGAGAATACTCTTCACCGTAATTTATTAAATAATAGGTGGAATGGATGATTTTTAACGTAAATCTCCGATCTTACGGTGGATAAAAAGTAAGGGATGAACGGTAAGGGTTGAATTAATAAAAAGGTTATGGTCAGGACGTGCCCTTTAAATAATAAACGAAGTTTAAATGGATACTACAATTTTCGGTTTTCGACGAGGAACACGTGAAGGGAAAAAAAAAGACAAGAAAGCTTAGGAGGGCGAAGAGCGCTTAAAAATGTAGGGTAGGGAAGCGGGGGGGGGGGGGGGGGTACTTAATTTCTAAGACGGCGGTCGTATGAGACTGAAAGGGCAAACACCTGAGTCTACCCGTCCAAATTTCCTAAACGATCTAAAAAAGAAAGGGGGAAAAATGCAACAAAAACACAAAGAACAGTAAAAAGATAAAAGGTACTTCTCTACGTTTTACTATCCCCGGAGCTTATTTTTACCCCGGGAAATCATAACTTCTCATGACCTCCGAACGCTTACGTGTTCCAACAGAAAGTTTTATTACTTAAAAGCTTACGGATAAAATAACTCAGACATTATTTTATTAAAAACAAAAAAACTCGTATCTCTTTTAATTTTTTTAATAAATCATGAAACACAGTCTTAAAAATTGAAAAAATAAAAATATATACTGACACTTAAAATAATTCAAAAGTACTAGTTTGATGAGCTTGAAAAATTTTCGAAAAAATTGCAATTTAAAAAAGATTTGAACATTTTTCGAAAAAAAAAAAAATGCAAATTAAAAAAAAAGGCCCTTTTTAAACTTCTCCATAGAAGGATACTTCCTCCTCCTTTACATTGCCCCCTCCTATTGTTACTTCTTTTTAAGGAAGTTTTCATTGGAACTCTTCTAACTTGTATTTTTTTTTTTCTGTATCCACTTAAAACGTAAACCTGAACACGTGCGATAAATCAGTTTTGAACCTTAAAAAATTAAGGCGTTTTGAGGTTTTCCAACAGACGCCTTAAGTTTTCAGACTCCATTTCATTTTTAAAACAGGAGAAGTAAATTTAAATTCTTTACCAATCCCTCAGACCATTTCGTTTCCCATCCATGACCAGGAAGAAGGAAACGTTCTTGAGGATACCACGAGCGAAGAAGTGAACTTTTAAAAAGAATCGACATTGTTAGCATGTTTAACTAATTCCTGACGAATGGGATAAGGACACGTGTGGATTTCAAACGCACCTACCATTTTGATTATTAACTTCACAATTGGAATAATGTATTACTCCCTTGTCGATAAGGGAGAAACTAAGGAGGGGGAGGTTCCTGTCAGTCTGAAATGAAGGATTCCTTATCGACCCTTTCTAATGCCTCATGATGGATTGTAACAAGATTAGACAACTTTTACGCATTTTTTTTTCTCCCTTCTCACTCCAGGCCTCCAAACCCCTCCGGGTTTTTTTTAAATCTTAGTCTCTTATTCCCCCCTCGACTTTTCACGTTGAATTATTTAAAGCGATTTTAATAAAGATACTGTACTTGGTTTTTTAAAATTTATATTAGTTCTGTGAAAAATTAAAGATAGGCTTCAAAAGTACATTATACGATGTAAATTTTTAACCCAAAATATGGACGATGAGAAAAAAATCTGAAGTTTTTTTTATGAACTTCAGACGATTTTTTTCTAATGCTCTGAATCACTCGGATAGTGAGGTCAATTTCAAATTGCCGTGAATGAGGAAAGAAAAAAAGATGTATCAACATCATTAAAGTCAGAACCTTGTTATGAATCTCCGGAAGAGTGACGAAACTCCGGTATTCCGGCTGAGCGGACCCTTATTGACAAATGAATTGTAAACAACTCGTTAGGTCGCTGAGCTTTATTAAGTTGCCCCTTGCACTCCCTTCACCTGTGACGAGGAGGGGTATTCATTGCGGGTATCGCCCGGAATGAAATAAAACGAAGGGTTCGAGGGTAGAAACCGGGAGGGACCCTCTAATGACGACCTGTGCAAAATGACTTACTTTTCAAGAACTTCTCTTTCTCCCCGAGTTTTCGTCATCGCTTATTTCAACCGTTCTCTTTCCATCCAATTCCCTCACGACCCGAGGGCACGAGAAAGGGGATGAAAGTGTCTTAATAACAAGATGTCTAAATATAGGACACTTTTTTTTAAATACAAATTTTTTTTTATATTCCTTCCAAGTCACGTCTTTTATTGAAGAAAAAGCAATTTTTGTCATAATCTTTTACGTACACAAAACTTTTAATAAAATCTTCCGCATGCACCTTTCTAATCCCATGGAAAGACCCAACAGAGATTTGCAATTTTTACATTTTCCCAATCTCCAAAGTAATGAAATAAATTTTTCTTCTTATAAATAATGCTCAAAAGGGCACAAAATGACGCCAAAAATTGACTCCAGTTCAAAATTTTAGGGTTGGTGGTTTCACTATGATTAATACATAATCCTAAATATTTTGATTGGAAAAGGTGATCACATAATAAACTCAAGAAGATAGCGTGAAAATTTGGTGGAATCGGTTGAAAACTGTGGGCCGTAAAGAGTTCCGGAAAATGCTGTGGGGCGTCAATTAACTAGAAACCTTCTAGTTTTATTCTGTATAAATAAATTTTTTCCTCCCTTGCAAGAGTGACATCCTGGGTAGAAAGCCCTATGTTTCTATCTCGATACTTAAAAAAATTTTAAAAAACTTAAAACAATTTTTGAAAAAGAAAAAAAAAAAAGAAAATTCTTTAAAAAATTTCGAAAAAAACCAAAAAAAAATTCGAAAAAACCCTATAATGTTCCTTCGTTGGAAGTTTTCGTTGAAAGCTCTGAAGAGCTTTCACTAGTTTGAAAACTAGTTCTTTTTTAAACGAAACAGAAAAAAAAAAAAATTAAAAGTTTAATATAAATGAAAGTGATTTCGTTTGTATTAGATGTGCATTAGTTTTTTTTCCCCGTAAAGAGTTGAAAGAGGGTTAAAAGCCAAAGCGTTTTTCACTTTCAGGCATCTCTTCATTTCCATTGTCCCCCCCCTAACCCAGCCCTCTGACACATCCCCACTTTTGGAAAAACCTCTTTTAAATTTTTCCGCTCAGAGACCATTGATTTCCAGTTTAGAATAGAGAGGGGAAAAAAGCCTGAAACAATTGAAAAAAAAAAGTCATTTTTAAAACTTTTTTAAATTTTCTCCTCCTGTCTCTTTTGATTTTCAATTCCTTGAAGTGCGAAGTTTAGTGTGAATTAGACGAACTAGGCGAACCGGTAATATTTATCATTCCTCTAGTTAGCAACGACCCCCTTTTAGCACAAGGCTTTTCGGTTAATAGTCTAATTTCAAGGAGGTGAATTTGTAATTCGTGTAAATAGGTTATAGCGTATAGACATTTACATTGACAACAGCTAGCTCAACCAACAACGTTAAGTCAAAGATAGCAATTAATTCATACTATTCTTACTCCCGAAAGTGAATATTTAATAACTAGAATGTTAATCCCATAAATGGGAGACGTTTACCTGAAGGGTTAAATAAAATTTGCCGATAAACACGTCGGCTACAAACAACGTTTTATTCCTTCAGTTTTCGAACAACCCCCCCCCCCCCCCCCTTTGCGAACCCTTTGTTTAATATTTCGGTCGGGAAACCCTTACGTGATTATTTTTTGACGTTTTACTTCTTATTTCGACCAAGAAACCTACAGTTTACGGAAATTTAAAACATTTTCCTAGATCTTTTGGCAGAGAATTTTTTGGGTTTTTCTTGGTTCCTTCGGACGAGGAACCCCCATTTTACGGAATTTTTCAGTTTTCATAGTTATCTAGAACAAAGTAGGGCGTAATCGATTACTTTTTGTAACCGATTACATTTTGATTGTTGTAATCTGACTTTAAAAAAAAAATCATGATTTTTTAAATAATCACCTATATGATTACAAGTAATTATGATTAATTTTGTAATCGATTACAAAATGTAATCACCCCAATTGATTATAAAAAATAGCCATAGTATTTTACAAAATTTAAAGGTACATAAGAGCCCCTAAAACGGAGTAGGTAGATACAGAAAAAAGATTAAAAATGCCTTTAAAAGATGACCGAAGTTGGAGGAAGTGCGAAAAAAGTTGTTTTAACTTTAATATCGAGAAATATGTATACATTACGTTTTTATTCTGAAGAAAAAAAAAAAAAAAAAAATCTCGTTTATCGGTTTTCACGAATGGGGTTAAACAGGCGGAAGTTTTTTGATCTGGAAGGATCGGAGATTGTGGAGTCTACTATTCCTTAAAAGGCTTCGGGGATTAGCCGGTCATGGCTTCTGAGTTTTCATGGAAAATATTCGGAAGCGAAAAAAGGATTGTTTATTTTTCCAATTTTAAAATCTTTTGAGGAAGTTTTCCCAACGGAGCGTTATCTAGGACGGTCCGGTCGAAAGCGTCTGGCTCGGAGAGACATCGCACATTTTCCAACAAATCGTGAATGAATAGGTAAAAGGGTTTCATTATACCGTCACAAGCTTTAGTGCTTCCCTGCGCTTCAATACGCCCTAAAGGCTACAATCTGTATTAGCCAGACCGTTAAAACAAGCCTTTACCATAAGAAAACTCAACACCTTTTAAATCAAATAAATTGTCAAATTTCAACATGAATGCTAACTCTGATGAAACCATTAGCAGATTTTCTTATAATTATCACATTGATAACATTTAGGTAGAAAACAATGCCTTTATACGGGGAATGTATAATTAATCCCGACCAAAACTTGGGAGATATGGGACCCCCTCCACCGCAGAGTACACTTAATTTAATCCTCGGGCTAAATTGGGTTTTACATAGGAAAGGGTTAGAGACTGAGTGAAAATCCTTTATTGCCACTTCTAATCCAGTCGGAGATTGTAAGTCTGGTTTTGTATTTGGACCGAAAAGGACTCTGCCGCTGACACATACACGAAACCGAATCCTCATGCTCCACAACTCCCAATTTTTTTCCACCACTTCAATTTTTACTTTTTTAATTTTTTTATTGTCATACACAGCGTTTTATTTTTTTTAGTTGTAAATTTGAGTGTATTCGTGTCGACATAATGCCGTTCGCCATAATGCGTTTGGCCATAAGAAAACAGAAATCGCGAGTTACCGTTCACCATAAAAAGCTACTCAACATTAAGAAAATAGTCGAAAACGTTCACCATAATGCATTTGAACATAATACATCTCATAATCGCGTTTTAAACGGCGAAAGTAGGCTTGCTCGCTATCCCGAGTTTATGATGACTGAGATATATTATGCCCAAACGACAGAAACAGTTTTGTGGCGAACAACAAGTTTAAAAAGAGGCTTTCATGGTGAGAAGCGTTATGGTGACTTGCACTTTTTTATGTCGATTTGCATTTATTGAAAAACTCCTTTATGGCGAAACGCTTTATGTTGAAATGCATTATGCTCAATATTTTTTTTTTTTTGATAAAAATATTATCTGTAAATTAAAATCAAACTTTCAATTTAAAAAAAATTAATCTTACACATAGTTTTCTTGTGGACAAGCCTATTAAAAATTTTTCGTATGGAGTAGTAGGAATTATGAAAAAAGGGAAGAAAAAGAAAAATGTGCTTAAAAAAAACTTTTACATTTTAATAAAGACAGGCCGGAGGCAAAAATCATTACGAGTTGCGTAATTACTATTTTATACATTAATCACTAAGGAAATATGATGGGGAGGACTCTTTCAAGATATAACGAGAGCAAAAAAGTAACTTATACAGAGTAGAATTTTTCCTGTTTTTTTCATATTTTCCCCAGCGGTGGGAAACCCTCAAAACCGCGAAAAATACCATTTTTTGACCACTAAATTCTTCGTTCGTTATATAATGACCGATAATGATCATAATTTTTACCTACTTTCTTACGACAAAGAATAATTCTTTTAAGTTTGTTTGGATTTTAAAAAAGGCTTTAATTGTGTTCGAATTTGTATGTCGAATGCATAATAGATTATGCCAGATTGCCCTCTGATTCAATTTCTAGGGTCGGTTGGCAAAAGAAAAGAGGGTTTCCGGGTTAAAGAAAGAGGAAGGACTAAAGGGGAAAAATACTATCGAAGGGGATCCTTTAAGCAGAGTAAATTCAATTTTCTGCGAATATTTATGAACATTTTGAAGATTACTTTATTATTTTATTCGCAATATAAAGTACGAACAATTTCCGTGGAGGGAGGGTCAGCGGCCTTTAATTTTCTTTGGGCGACGCTGGAACAAGCTCTAAATTAATGTCTTTTTCATTGGCTTTTCGCCAGAGAAGGCCAAATTTTACCTGATTTTTGGTAGTTTCCTCAATATTTCGTCCAGGAAACCAGAGACCTTTTTACAGTTTTTAAAGAAAAAATAGCCCAAAATCGAGATTCGAGATACACCAATTTAATCGGGATTTTGGGAGTTTCCCTTAGAATTGACTTTATTATTGGTCATCCTTCTATCATAAAATCCTGGGTAGGCCCTTCCTCTCTCCGAGTTCATCACAGTTTATTAATATTCCCTGGATTCTTTTTTTGCGGAAAATCGGGGTTTCATGATAACCCCGTTAATTTTGTTATCGAATATAAGAAACCATATAATGAACTTTATAAGGCTTCGTATTTTGCCCACAAAAAAAGCTTTAATTGAATGAAGAGAACACAGATTTTTTTAACTTCCTTAAGTTATTGTGATACCCTCCATGTCGGGTTTTGTGGAAGGGTCTTCCAGACCCCGGAGGGTCAAATCGAATCTAGGAACGCGGTAGCGTTCCGCCCGCCCAAGCACACCCAGTCCGAAGACGTCAGAAAACGGTACCTACCAAGTGTATGTTTACTGGACGTCACGATTTGCGTTTTTCAGGTATCTGGATCTCGGCCCTGTGGACCGATCGACTTGAAATTTGCTACAGATTTACTTTGATATGATATGAGTAAACGCTGAAAATTTCAAGTCGATCGGTCCACAGGGAGCCGAAATATAAAAGTCTGAAAACCCGGTTTTCGCCTTTACCGTGTTCTTCTTCTTCTTATTCAGCTAGACAAGGCTACAGCCTCTCCTAGCGCACCGATTGACTTGAAATTTTGCACAGAGCTTCCTTTCAACTTGAGCCAGTGCCTTTTGAAAGATTTACCCCGAAATCTTAACTTAAAAAAAGTTAGGAAAAAAAACTGAAATTTTAGGGTAATTTTAGCCACTTTAACGGGTACACAGCCTGGAGACAAGATCGACTTGAAATTGTGCACAGAGCTTCCTTCTGAGTTTAGCAATGAGGACGAGTATAGTAATGAGGACGGATTTCGGAATGGGTCCAGACCCCTCAGGGTCAATTGACCAGTGATCATTGTCTGTGGCGCCGGCTGTACACCCGATTACACCATAAGGTCGAATTTCGGAAATGGGTCTTCCAGACCTTGGGGTCAATTTGACCAGTGATCATTTTTCGATCGTCAGTTAGTCTGAGGCGCCTTCTGTACATCCGATTTACACCAGAGGTCGGATTTCGGAAATGGGTCTTCCTGACCCCTTAAGGTAAATTCAACCCTAAAATGAACGAAAGAACTGACGAAAAAAGAACGAAACATAAAAAAAATTGGGTAATTTTGCCAGTGTAATGGGTCAACAGCTAACCTGACCTATTTGGCCTTGAACTATTAATTATTAGTGTAGCCGCGAAGGTGATCCTGGATACTGGAAAGGACTGTACTGAGAGACCATCCATGAAAAAATAAATTATTTTATAAAATTTTTCAAACGTCAACGCATTTTTATTGCTGCTGATACCAATTTATTAAATTATGATTGAACTTTTTAAAGCATGAGGTTAGAATGTACATTCCAGACTTGCTAAATGCCACTATCGGCTGGCTTAATTATTACGCTACATACGCTATTAATTTAATGCTACCATTTTCCCGGGCAACTGAAACAACGCGCGGTTCTTTTAGGAGTTTTACGATTCATTTGAATTTAAACTACAAAAAGATATGATATCCCCAAAAAACACCCCGTGTAAAAAACACCCCGCCTCGCAAAAATCCTTTTACATCAGCCGGAAAAAGTTGTGATATCAACTTCCCCGCCCTCAAATGAGCGAGAAGAGTCGATACGCCCGAGTGGTAGGTACGATGATGTGAGAAGCATGATGCCCGTGCTCCCGTTTTCAATGCTCCCCTTGGCGGCATCGCGAAATGTTGTTTACAGGGACGTAGTTAAGACGTGCTGTGCGTTCTTCGGGAAAAATCGTTATGATTCGAGTACTGAAAACGCGAGCACGGGCATCATGCTTCTCACATCATCGTACCTACCACTCGGGGTATCGACTCTTCTCGCTCATTGAGGGCGGGGAAGTTGATATCACAACTTTTTCCGGCTGATGTAAAAGGATTTTTGCGAGGCGGGGTGTTTTTTACACGGGGTGTTTTTTGTGGGGATATTGATCTTTACCGTTCTTAACTTTGTCTGTGGTGCCGGCCAGCCGTCCGTCCCGCCGTCCGTAGCATTTTTCCGGAACACTTCACGGCCACAGTTTTCAACCGATTTTCACAAAATTTTCTTTAGTCGGTGAACAAGAAACTTAGGATGGAACAAGATATCATAATATATATCGGAGGATATATACGATATCATAATCAAGAAACAAGGAACAAGATATCTTCGCTGTCGTTTGAAATTTTAAAAAATTCGCTTCGGCCGAACCGTTGCGTTGGTCTGATTTTCACCAATTACTCCTTATATTTTTTTCGAATTTTTGGTGTAATAAAATTATCATTTTTCGATAATAAAAATAATTAATAAAATAGCCATTTTTTTTTTACATTATCATTTTAGTAGGGCGAAATTTCGTACTTCCACCGTTACGAGAGGGACCTCTCTTGGGCAAAAATCCTATTATGTATTTCTACCTTACTAGGTTACTACTTAATAGGATTTTCGAAAAAAAACTTAAAAACTTAAAAAAAAAAAAAAAAAAAAAAAAAAAAAAACTTCCCCCTTAGTTGTAATTCCCCTCCTTTATACTTCTTCTGCTTTATATCCCCTCCCTTATACTTCCGCCTCCGTTATACTACCCCCTCCGTTATACTTCCCCTCTTTGATACTTCCCCCTCCGTTATACTTCCCCTCTTTGATACTTCACCCTCCTAAATTTACTTCTCTTAAAGAAAGTTTTCGTTGGAAGCTCTTCAAACTAGTACTTTTTTTTTTAATTTAAAAAAGGATTACTGATGAACTTATGAGGACGTACTTATGACGTATATATTCTCACTTGATTGATGGCTAATTCAATCATCCTGCTATTAATGATCTCATCAAACGGCATATTCTGGTGGGCTGGAGAAATGAGTTGGAAATTCGTTTTGTCAACTGAATTATTTGCATTTAGATTCAACATTTTTAGTATGACCTCTATTGGAAAACTTAAAATAATCTGTTATCCTCTACGGATCTAAAAGAACCTTTTCCAGAGAGCCATGTGGCCCCCCCATGTGGACCCCCGTCGTAATAATTTGAGGAACTTAAAAAGAAGATAAAAGATTTTATTATTCGTTTTATTATTGGGTCGCCGTAAGGTAAAAAGGATGGAAACTAAAAAGCATTCTATATCACGAAACCCACCTTCGATGAAGTTTCAAACGAAACCTTTCGTGTAAAACAGAATATGGGACCGTTTACGTCGGACGTTTCAATCTTTATGACGTCATTCATGGGACCTTCGAATAGAAACCCGTACTAGTATTCGGAATTGATCGGATTGAGAAAACCATTTATCTTTTCCGCCGCTTTTTCTAATCTCGTTAAATTAACTTTTTATCGTCTCTTTTTCGAGACAACCAATAGAACCAATAGAAAATTTTTCAAAAAAAAAAAAAACCGAAAATTTAAAAAAAAAAAGCCGGGAAAATTAAAAAAAAATTGGAAAATTTTTTGAAAAAAAAAAAAACTCGGATAATGAAAAAATAATAGGAAAATTTTGGAAAAAACAAACTCTAGACTATACTCTCTAGTTCTTCAAAGTTCTACATTGATACTTAAATAGAGATTTAAAAAATTAATTAAAATTCGATAGGATTAGTGAAAATTGATCAAATCGCCCTTTTTGA